>CAJNOQ010000752.1:0-42013 GCA_905250885.1 Didymodactylos carnosus
ACAAAAAAAAAAAACCTTGGTAAAAAAATCAAAAAAAAAAAAAAGAAGAAAAGAAAATTTATCCTCCTGTGTAATCAAATTATTTATTCAAAAATTATACACATCTAGTAACCCAAAGATCACTATTTATAGACACTGGTACACTAATTATACATTGTTGAAGATATCAATATAATTAGTGGGAGGATGTGTCTACTACACTCTCTTTTTTTCTTTTTTAACAGTCGCAAAATAGACAAATTACTGTTAGAAACGAGATTGAACATTGAACAGAGTGAATTGTCGAATAAATATTCGTTGTACAATAATAAAAATTGTCATTATTGTTTATATTTAAAATAGAGACAAATTGTATCAGAGTTAAGGTTATATCTAAGCTCTACAGGGTGAGTAAGAACATTTCTTTTTTTTAATCAAAAATTCTTCATGAGATTTTACAGATATAGTTTTTTTTTGTTTTTAAAAATATGTTCAATTATCTTAGAAGTCATGAAGTGTTCGCGTAGTGATCGTGCTTTTTTTGCATTTATTTTTAGTATTTTTCATTTGACATAAACACGAATCGCTTGCACTATTTGAAAAGAGCAAAATTTTTTGCTACATGTTGAGAAATACAACGACCTTTTCTTTAAAAATTTTTTGATTCTAAAAATAAAATCCTTTTATAAATAAAAAGAAGCATGAGAGAGAGAGAGAGACAAAAAAAAAGAAATAGTTATCAGACATTATCTTACAATGATTGATATTCTCTGTTACAAAAGTTCTGCTATTTTACTTACATTTTGTTGTTGTTCTTCTTCTTCTTTTATCTATTTTTTATACTGTTAGTAAGAGAATTGAAACAAGTCTGTTTAACCTTCCACAATGAATTTGTTTCAACAAAAATATTTGTCAAAACTAAAAAAACATCATAAGAGAATTATACATTTAAAAGATTATTTTTGTTTTCGTTCAGACGTTCATTTATTGAACATAGAAAATATATTTTAAAATCAATATTTTTTTGTACAAAAATGATTTATTAGTATAGGAGAGAAATGATGAATCATTGGAAAAAAATGAAGCTAATGAGCCTATTTTAAAATTGAAGTAACATACCGTTAGTTAAAATATGTGTCTATGCTGAAAAAGAGAGACACAATAGTCAAAGAAATACAATGTACAAATTGAATGTGTGTAATATTAAAAAAAAAATGAAATGAATAATTTCTGTTTTTTGTTTGTTTATTTCTTTTCTTTTTTTCTTTTTCTCGTATTCATAGGCGTATTTACAAATGTTTCATCGACAAATAATGAGTCATCATCATATACGACAGATATATCATCTCATTCAAATTTAAATACTGGACAACGTCATAGTATAAGTGGAAGTAACGAAAAAATGTTTACAACTGAAACTGTATCATCATCATTATCTCCTCCAAAACATTCATCATATTTACGTCAACAACGTACAAGTGATAATCAACAAACAACAATTCAACCCGATTCAACAAGTTATGATAGTGATATAGATAAATCAACAGAGGATTTAGATTTTGATGATGAACATGATGAAGAAAAATTACAAAAAGATGAAGATGAAGAAAAACGAATTATTGTAAGTCAAATAGCTCTTGAAATGATCGTTTTTTGCTTTTTTTTGTTTTTTAAAGAAAAAAAAATAAAACTGTTTTGTTTTGTTTTTTTTCTTTTAGTCTCGTCAACAAAATGTATTATGGTGTATTGTTCAAGAATGGGTTAGAAAAGAAGAAACATATATTACACAATTGGATAATTTACTATTTCAAGTAACAAAATTACACCAAAAACATTTTATCTATCTCGTTTATTTTTTTTTAACTAATTCTTTATTTTTGTGATTTTTTTTAGTTCTCTTGTCAACTACTAATTGCATTGAACTTTACATTATACCTACTTATCGGACTTTAATTTATTCAATGATGTGAATAAAAAAAAAGAAATGAGAGAAGAACTTTTATCATCATTTTTATGATATTATTTCGTTTCAAAAACTAACAACATGTTCAACAACGCAAATCTCTCTTATATTCTCCTTTTTATGGTTTTATTGAACATTTTTTTTTGGCTTTGTGCGTGTGTCTGTTTAAAAGGAAGAAGAAGAAGAAGAAGAAGAAGAGCATTTCTTTTCTTCTTCTTCTTTTTTTCCTTCTCTTAAATATTAGAGAAGACTATTGTGTAGTTTGTTTGTTCCGGAAAATAGGATTTATGACCTTGGTTTTTCTAACTAGAGAAAAAAAAAACATTAGCTTAGAGACACAGAAACAATCAACAAAAAAATAGATCATGATGAGGATGATATTACAATTCATCTTTTTCTTTTGACTATAAATGTTCAAATCATCGAAATAATATCTTTTACACACATATGTTAGAGCATATTTTATAGTCTCTACTTCACTTGAAACAACATATTTCAAAAACAAAACACGTCACTTTTCTTTTTTCGTACTCGTCTATTAGCGGTACCCCTACGAATTAGTTACAGTCGACTTCATCGAAAGAAATTCTTTTCTAAAAGAAGCAACTATATCCCCCATTCATAAAAAAAAATAATCACTAATGATTGGTGACTATAGTCAAATGCGCATTTCAGAAACACCCCAAAAAAACATCGATCACTTGAATAAACTAATGAAAAGATAAATAAATAAATACGATTAATAAATCGTGTTTCTTATCGACTTTCTCTCTCTCTCGCTCTCTTTTTTATACTTCTCTGCACGTTGTTAACATATTTTCAACAAATAAAAGAATAATCTATATACACAGAAATACTACAAAATTCAACATGTTAAATGTGGGCGATAGAATAGTGTGTTCAAAAGAATAATGACACTATGTTGAGCAAACACATCATACTTAAGAGTGACCCAAATTTGTAGATCAATTGTAGATTTTTTATTAAGATGACAAGCTAAAATAATTTAAGATTCTTACTCATGTTCAAAATAGATAGTCATAAATAATAATCTAAAACTTTTCTTATTTTATTTTTGGAATAAAAAAAGTTTCATGATTACTATTTTTTTTCAAGTTATTTAAATTAAGTTTCTAAAATTGACTATTTTGTCTAGAGGATTCTCCAGTGTCATAGGACTAGGAATAGAAATTCATTGTTTTCGCATACCTTTAATTAAAACTTTTTGTTCAACCAGTGGCAATTTATTATTCAATCGAAATTTTTGTCGATAATGATGGTGAGGAAAATGTATTAGACGATTCGAACGTTCATGTCGTTCTATTTCAAACATGATTAGACAGTTTAACAAAGTAAAAAAAGAAAATATATATATATATATATATTTCTAAGACGATTGAAAAGAGTTGTAATAGATTATTTATTTACAACCCGATCACTCAATCACATACACAAAGAAAAAGAAGGAGGAGAAGCGTGTCGTTGTTGGACAATAACAAAACAAAAAAAATAGAGAAGTAAAACGAAAGAAAGACGAAAAAAGCAGTAGCACACACGTACACCCAAACACAGAATAACAGATTGTATAACAAGGACAAACTTTATCCATTTGGGAGAAGTAACAACATCATGAAACAACAAATTGCATGAGCAAGATCATCATTTCATATACAAAATCGAAAGATCTAAACAGCATTCTTTTACATTAATAAAAAATAAAATATATAAAAGTTTAAATTAATCATTTTGCTAGAGTAGATATATGAATTAGATCGACTATTTTCATTAATATTTAACACTTATTCCATTATTAAATACAGTGAATATTTTGAGACTATCATTATAAATTATGACTAATCTTTAAGAAAAATCCGAATCGATTATTTAAATCTATTGACATTATGGTGAAAAAACAAACAAATAATCTCTTTCCTCCAGCATTTAACAGTAAAAGAAATCGTATCACTCAATTTTTATTTTTACGTCTTTTTAATGATTGTTTTTTTTAATCTTATAGGTAAGTATTCTCTATAAACATTGTTTGGTTTCTCGCTCGTACACATTTAACACTCAAGGTTATTTTCAAAGACGAATAGTAATAATAATAATAATAATAAATTACAAATACTATTGCAATTTTAAGATCTTTTCTTTTTTTTTTGAATTTTATGCTTACTTCGCTGATCATTTGTGCAAAAAAAAGAGAAAATAGAAACGATAGAGTAGAAAGATTCGGAAATCTTATATACTTCGAAAAATATGAACGAATAAAATAAAAATATCAATTATTTAATTATTTTTCTTTCATTAAAGTACGAAATCTAGTATGATAGAAAAATAGAATTCTAAAATCTAGTCAGATGGAATACTCGTTGTGACATCAACTTTTAACAACTAAAAGTCATTAATACCATAAAGATAGAGAATCTTCGATTAAAAATGATAAAAAATGTCATAAAAACGACAATTTGTGAATATCATCTTTCTTTATGGATAATAATACAGAGTAAAATATTTCATGAGTTAACCCTTTGGCTGCGGGTATTTTTTTTGAAAAAACTTACAAAATTTCTATTTTACTGTCTACTCCATTATAAATTAATGTGTATTTACAGTTTATTGAAAAATTTTATAAATATGCGTATTTATGTGACGCATATTTATGTCACCCGCAGCCAAAGGATTAAAGTGCTAACAGACGTGTTTGTTTGTTGACGTATGTAACTTAGAAGTTAATTACAAAAAATTTTCGCATGTTGAGTGACCCAGTAAAAATGACATTTTTGTTTTTAGATTTCTTTGTAGATACTTATCGAGTAAAAATTTGGGCGTAAGGTCTCATTCGATTGAGAATTTCATTCTCGACTAAATTTAGTTGATTTAGTTCTGGAAACAGTCTTTTTAGAGCAAATCAACAGAACAGAGAGAGTTTTCTATTCTATCGATCGATCGATCACGAGAATTTTTTTCTACATTCGAAGTGTAAAACTGACTTCATTGTAGAACAAGATGTATTTGTAATAATTTTTGAAGGCATAGTAAGAACATTCAAAACATTTTACTTTGCCGTATTCTACAACAAAAGGAAAGACTAGTTTTTTAGCTAGTTTAGCCGAAAATGAAATTGTCAATCAAATAAACCTGAAAATAAATATTTATTCTGTGAGTACCTACGAAGAAATTGAAAAACAAAAGTTTTTGGACCACTTGATAGACCGTCTTTTCTTAGAATTTTGAAAATATATTTTTAATGACAATACAAATTTTGCCGTATCAGACATTATTTTTAGTGCATAGTTCAGCTAACGAGGAAATGTTTTTAAGTGCTCCGTCGCTTTTTCAACGAAACCTAGTGGGTTATAGGTTATCGATGATGTTAATTCCAAATATGAATATGAGAGGTCGAGAGGTATTCGAAGACCCGGTTTTCTGGAAAAGCAGTTTTTCAAAAACTCTGAAAAACAACTAAAGCTTTTCTTAATGAATCATGCTTGTAGCTATGACATTTCTGATTAAAATGAGAATCATCCCCTCCCAACTCTACATGACCTTTTTTCCAAAGTTATAGACTTTATACGAAAAGCCCTAAATTAATTTCTTCTTATTTCTGTAGCTTTGAGCTGACAATGAATATTTAGGGTTTTTCTTGTAAATTCTATAATGTCATGGCTACAAGCATGGTTCATTAATAAAAGCTTTAGTTATTTTTCAGAGTTTTTGAAAAACTGGTTTTCCAGAAAATCGGATCTTCGAAGCCATAAGAGCAGCTCTCATATTCATATTTGGAATCAGCATCATCGTTAACCTATAACCCACTAGGTTTCGTTGAAAAAGCGAGAGGGCACTTAAAAACGTTCGCTCATAAGCAAGTACTATATGCAATTAGTTTTTAAAATAGATGTTAATAAGTGCAAATAAAACTAAATATGGAAGCATTTTATAATTACCTGTTTTCACTGTTGATGTTGTATCACTATTATGATCCGTTATTACTGTTCTATCTTTCACTGGTACAGCATCTGAATCAACGCTATCATTATCTTCATCGTCAAAGTCGTCTTCAAATTCATCTGTCTGGTAATCTCCCTCTTTCGTACCAACTACAACGTCATCATCATCGTCATGATTCAAATAATCAAATGCCTTTTCAACCATAGCACACGCTGTTTCAGTTTGAAGTGAATAACCTGTTGCTATCGTTGGTGCTGTTGTTGTTATTGTCGAATTTTCATCGTATGGTTGCTCTTGCTCTTTTTCTTGCGGTAATGTTAATGGAAAATCTGTTTCTTGTAATAGAGGTGATTTCCTAATCGGTGTCGATTCGATATATGTTGATATTGGACGTGATCTAACACCGATTAGAGTAATATTGGAATCATTTTCACTGATTATATTTTCACTGTTATGATTCTGATGATTATTTGACGTGAACAATGATTTTTTAATTAAATGTGGTGAATTATGTTGTTGTTGAGACGACGATGGTTGACTAGGTGTGGATACTAATGGTCTCATATTATACGAAGTCGACGGTGGAGGTGATGAGTTTGAATGATACGTTTTCTGAGGTGGTACTGCTGTAGATGATGAAATGCCTGGATGTTCAATGAGTTCTGCCGGTGTGTCATTGTGTAATTGTGCTTGACGATCGAATAAATTATGACCCCGACTTTTACGAATATTTGTAGGAGATGTCATTTTATCTAAAAGATACCGAAAAACATTAAATAATAAACTCACTGTATTTGTAATCTATTTGCGAGAAATTATTATTTCGACAAGACGGTTGAAATGAGACGTAAAATGAGAAACGATAGACATAAGAGCGTCCATTATAGGATAAATATGCATAACTCGATTAGAGTGTTGCTGAGCAGAACAGAGCCCCGACCTATCTGTACTATCCCGCTAGAAAGGCAGTCTCGGGACAAAAGTTGGTTGGACTCGTGGATTCCGAGCAAACCGCAAGCGAAGGCTGTTAGATAAATTTTATCTTTTGCTTCTAATTATGCTATAATTCAAATGTTTAATTCCCGTAAATAAACAAGCCATAATCTTGAAATAACTAATAAAAAGTAATCGGGAGAGGAGAAATAGTTTAAATTTAAATTTGAGACAATGTCTTATACATGAAACTCGATTTATAATTCTTCCATTTTGATTCTGAGCTAGTGAATGAATGTAAAACATATATTTAAAAATGAACTTTCAAATATAGAATTAAACAAATTAGATTTCAAATTTTGACATGAAGAATTTTAATAAATTGAGAGTTTAAGGTGAGATACTAGCTGAAGTTCAGTTCAAAACGCGTACAATAGATATACGAAGCGATACTGTCAATGGCACGATTTTCAACTCTCATCTCCATCTAGACAAGCGTCCTTGTAACAGTGACGATTTCTGTGAACAAAAAAAAGTTTTTGAAAAAACTAAGGGGCTAAAAATCCAGTCACTTTTTTCACAAAACAGAGGACATCTGTTTTTCGCTCACGGATTTGAGTTTGCGGAACGGGTTAAAAATTTTTGTATACGAGATCAGGCTCACGATTTCGAAGCAACAAAAAAATTTGTCCTGTAGAACTCTAAACTTGATCCCATTACCAAGTTTGGATACAAAATACATATTCTTGCACATGTCTAACAACGTTATCAATACCGCAGTACATTTTTAAAGAAGACAACTTCTTTTTTTTTCTAAATTATATCTTTTTCTATTTAGATATCAGCTATATACAAAAATATCCATTTAATTATGCACTAACTTAGCTCTAACAAAAGTTTTGATTATTAAATAATGTCTATAACTTTGAATTTTTGTATATGAATGATGTCAACATTTCGTATGAACTCACGCTAAGGATAATGATATGATTGTTGTTTTTCAATGAAATACTAAAAGAAAAGAAAGTGCACACCTGATAATAATATTTCATATGTATATACAATTATTCACAACGTTAGGTAAATAGACACAAAAGAGATTTGATCTATATTTCTGCCTTTCTTTCTTTGTCACACGTCGAGAAGAAAGCAACAAGTAAAAAAAAAAAGTTTTTTTTTTTTTGTCACACAACTATGAGAGAACATGTATATCCATATGAAAAATATTATTATGAACTTTTAACACTATTTTATATAAGATCATCTTGCGATATGTCTTAGCTGCCCTAACATATGAACGAAAAAAAATATATATATACAGAACATTAGCAATCAAATCGAGCATTTGCATGTTTTTTAAGAAAATACTATCCAGAAGCAAACTACAATATTCAAGAGAATATAAAAAAGAAGAAGGCGTAGTACGCATGATTTTACATCCACATATAAACGTGTACAAATAGAATATAAATAGATTCAAAAATTATATTCTTATTTTTTCTAAGGCAAAATAGCAATTTTAAATTAAAAATAAAAAGAGGAGAGAAAGATCGTTTCATATAAGACATGTTCGAGAATAAGATCTAAGTCAAGAGAGCCAAAATTTCAAATAAATTATCATATTGAAATGTTGAGAAAAAGGTGTGCTCTATTATTTGATTTGTATTTTAAAATGAATGGAACAAAATGTCAAAACAAAAAAAAACAAATTGATCAGGTTATAATGACTTCTCTTGTTTTTTATGTTTTGATGATGATCAAGACACGTTTACAAAAAGAGAGAATCAATTACAAATAGTAATTATTCAAACTTCAACTAAAAAATTGACGTTACCTGATCAAATTATGTTTAAGTATTAGAAGAAGAAGACGAAAAAAAAAAAAGAAGTACTGTAGTCAGTCATATTTGCTTTTTGACTTTGATATGTTAGACAACAAGAATACCCATTAGTTTTTCTTTTTTATGATGTCATCCCACACTCGATATATAAAGTTGCAGATCGAAAGATCACCTTTTTACATTAGAAGAAAATTAATATCAAAAAAAACTAAAAACAGAAAAGAAATTGATAATTTACACAGATTCTTTCACTTCGGGATAGAGAATATTTCATTGTATATAAAAAGAGTAAAATAAAAACTAAAAAAAACTGCAAGTCAATTCTATCATCTGTCTTTCATTCATTATGTGATTACTTAATACAATATTTTCCTCAATTTTTTGTAATAAAAATAGAAAAATAATAACAAAAAACATTATTTGTATACTCACAATTAATTTTCATTTGTTTATGTCGATACATCATGCTCGGTGTTTCTCAAATTTAGAATACACACACACACACAGACACACGCACACACCACAAACGACAATTGAAATAATAAATGTTTTATATGTTCATAGTTTAATAGTTAAAGTGTTGTTCGATCTAATTTTGTCTGTTTTTCTTCTTAAATCAAAGTAATATGTGTGTGTGTGTGTCTATAGTTCTGGTTTTAATCAAGGTAATAGTGGTGTTCCCTTCTTTTTTTTTCTTTTTTTTCTTGTTAATATTGTCCGATGAGTATGTATGTATGTATGTATGTATATGTGTGTATGTTTGTGTGAACGTCGTACATTAAAAAAAAAATGAAAGAGTTGTGTAGTGCGATTACAACGTTTAGTACTCAATATATATAAACGACACATACACATATAAATTGTTTTTTAGGCTCTAAGCGGATCATGCTCATATACATCAAACATACAGTGTGAGAAGAAAGAAAAAATGAAAAATAGAATTCTTTTGTTATAAAACGATGTGTCTGACTTGCGTACATTTATTTATTATATACATACAGTTTTTTTTTGTTGTTGTTATACAACATTTCTCGATTTCTTAAGAAAATGTTGGTTTATATATGAAGACAAATGATTCTCAATTATTATGTGTTCACAAATATAGATCTAATGTCAGACATAAAATTTACAAGAATATATTGTGTAATATACATAATAATACTAATCATGCACATAACAATTTTACTCATGTACTCATTTGTCTTAAACCCTAAATCTGATAAACGTCTCTAATTGAGCACAAGAATGACAGTAGAAAATCTAGAAAAAAATATTTTTACCATGGGGATCATGAAATAAAACTCATATTTGTAGAAAAAAAAAATGTTTTCAACGAAATAAATAATATTTTTATTAACGATAATATTTTGCTAGCCATCAAATTTCTAATATTCACGTTCATTTTTCTTTTCCTAATAATTACAATAATCTTTGGCATTTATTTAATAACACACATTTTTTAAAACAATTGTAAGATTATCTCTTGCTTTTCACTGAACACACTTCTTCAATGTACGTGCACTACATACAATTACAAGGCTATCATTTAAACTATTGTATAAATATGACGTAACAAAGACATCTAGTGTTTTATTTACACCTGAATAAAAAAAAAAAAGTAACAAAACTTGACTTTTATATTCAAATGAAGACGTACTGAATCAAACACCTTTACACACAAGTAGGAGTACATATCTACTAGACTTAGATCTCCGATTGCAATCATTATGAAATACACCTTTATGCTAAAGTATATAACAAATTAGGCAATTCGTTGTGTGCATATATAAAAGAAACGAGCCGCATCATGAAAGTGCAATCCATGAGAGGAGATAAAGAATATACTTTGAAATCCTACTACTGAGATAGAATTCATAAAACTAGAAAACAAATGTGAAAAAAGCGTTCATTTCTTCTTTTTGTTTATGAAAAAAAAAATAATGCGCTCTCTCTCTCTATGCACGTTTAATTCGTTTAATTATTATATTTTTGAAATAGTGAAATTTCACATTTAGAGTATTCTCCTACTTTGATCGCAACAAAATAATGAAGCTTTTTCCATCGAGAACAGACTATAGATTTCTTTTTCTTATCATACGTTAATATACAGCTTGATTCATTCCCTTATTTTCAAACAATTTTTGTCAGTTAACCGTATTTCTGTCAAACATAAGACATTTTTTATTTTTATATGGCGAGATAGAGCATTCATTTCTCTATCGAACTGTATATTTTGTACTTGATTCATCTTGACCGAGAATTTAGTGAAATTCTAAAAGCCTTCACGGTAATATTTAGCTGAAACTACATTCGATTGGCACGAAAATGGTTTCATATTGAAGAGATCTATCAAAGCCGTGTTTGTACAAAGTATTGAATGAAACTGTCGTGTATTCGAGGAAAAAGTTTTTTAAATTTTAAGTCATCTGGCACTTTTCGTTACAGAAATGAAAAAACAGGTTTTAAGGCTATTCGCATAATGTAGAATTTATGTAAAAGCTCTTAGCTAAACTAAACTAAGATTAGATAATTCAATAAAGAAATGAACGCTCTATCCAGACATATAAAAACGAAAAAGATTTATATGTCTAGTGGATTTTAATCACCTACGAAAAATACCGAAAATCCTACGACAAAAGATTTTTTTGAAGGCTTTTAGAATTTCACTAAATTCTTGGCCAAGATAAGGAATAAATCAGAGATAAAATACACAGTTCGATAGAGAAATGAATGCTCTATTCAGCCATATAAAAATAAAAAACATCTTATGTTTGGCAGAAATAGAGTCAACTGACTAAAACTGTTTGAAAATAAGTGAATCAAACTGTATATTATTCTAATTCCTTTTGCTTTTTACTAATTAACATATTTTCTACAAAAACATAAATGTGATAAATTCGAATCGTAATAAAACACTCTTATTTCTCGCTAATTCTGTCAATAAAATAGAAAAGTTCTATTCGATTTCGGTACTCACATCAGAAATTTTACAAAAACAGACGAGAATATAACAAGATTTAATAATATGTATCCAATTGGCAATTTTAAACAAGAGTAATTAAAGGCTACAACAAAAAATTTAAGGAATTCTGTGATTCTATAGTTTTATTTATTATAATTTTTTTGTTTTTAAAATGACGCTGTAAAATTAAACAAAGATGATTCATCATTTTATTTATTCAAATACCCATTGGCTCATTTTTCGCCACTCATATACAAATCACTTGAATTAAACTTTTAACAGTTTAAATGAATTTTAAAATATAAAACATCGTTCTGGCCATATTCTTACTCAACTACACTTGTTTTCAAAAGTCAACTACTTCATCTCTTATTAGAGGTACTCCATGACAGTTGATGAAGGTTAACCACAGATGGTCGCCGTTTAATGCACCGAATATCTGCTAATACTATAAGCTTCTCGTTTACTGCATATTCTTCGTTCAAATGGAAAAAAGTTGTCGTGAATCTTATAAAGGAGTTTTAAATGTTAGCAGATAGTATGCGGTTATGATGAGAAGATTATTCATAACCTGTTTATTCTCTAGATATGCTGCAACCCGTTTTTTCGCTTCAATTAAGTAATAAGATTATTCCTCGAACTGTGGCTATTGGTAAATTTAATGGAAAACGACCATGTTTAGTTGGCGCTACTTCTGGCAACAAAGTACATCTAAAAGGTTTACTTGGTCTATCCAAAGTTAGTTCTATCGTTCCGTTGTTTTTCCTAGGTATTTATTCACACTCCTCATGATGGTACGAATCAAAATGTCGCATCTGAATCTCTTGAGAACACAGTTTCTTTGCTGAATGTTAATCAAGTTGTGACATCATTAGCAGTAGGTAGACTAGATGAACAATTACACAAAGATTTATTGGTAGTGGGGACAAATACGAGTATTCTCGCTTATGATATTGATCGAAATACTGATTTATTTTTCAAAGATGTACGTATCTATGCAATATTTAGATCTATTTTTCTAATTTTTATCTTTTGTTTTAGATACCCGATGGTGCTCATGCACTCACAATTGGAAGATGGGGTGAATTGCCAGATAGTTTAGCTATTGTTGGAGGAAATTGTTCGATACACGGTTTCAATAAGAAAAGTGAAGATGTGTTATGGACAGTAACAGGAGATAATGTTTGTTCATTAGCATTGCTTGATTTTAACAATGATGGCTATAATGAGGTAAGATTTTAAAATTTAAAATATATTTTAATAAAATTTGTTGTTTACTTTTAAGCTTGTTGTTGGTAGTGAAGATTACGATATTCGAGTATTTCGTGAAGATCAATTAATTGCAGAAATGCAAGAATCAGAAAAAGTCATATCCATTTGTCCTCTCGTTGGTGCACGATTTGGTTATGCACTATCAAATGGAACTGTTGGAATTTACGAGAAAAATCTTCGAAATTGGAGAATAAAAAGTAGAAATATTGCTATGGTTTTAGCATCGTTCGACGTTGATGGAGACGGAGTACAAGAATTGTTGACAGGCTGGAGTAGTGGCAAAGTAAAGAAAGTGTTTTCATGTTCAAAAACACTCTGTCTAAATATTATTTATTTGTATTATTATAGGTTGATGCTAGAAGCGACAGAACTGGTGAAGTTATTTTCAAAGACAGTCTCGGAACATCGGTAGCAGGCATCGTAAGAGTAAGTGCACAGAATTCATATATTTTTAGTTGTAAGAAAACAATGTAAAGTTTTCAATTTGACTCTTTTTTTTGTATCTGTTCTAGGCTGATTATCGAATGAATGGTGAAGAATTGGTCATTTGCTGTTCGAACGATGGGGAAGTGAAAGGCTTCAAATTTTCTGATGATGACAAATCAGTAGCAGCTAGTGCCTATAAAGATCGTCAAGAGGCTATTCGAGATTTAGAATTGAGAAAACAAGTATGTATGTATTTATACTAGATTTAATTGTTTTATATAGGACAAAACACAACCTGAACATATAGTGAGTGGAATAAGTGTTCGTACGATAAAGACAAAAATATGTTGCGTTATTATCTTTTAAATAAATAAAGTTAGATAAAATATCTTTTTTACCATTGTCAATCTAGTTATTTTCAGTGTTTACTTTTTCAAAGATAACAGATTTTTAGAGAAAACAATTCTCTACAAAATGAACTATTATACTTTTGAAAATAGTTTACATATGATAAAGTATACACCATTCTATTTCAGTCATTATATAGAATAATATTTTCTTCTTTTCTCCTTAGTATCAATAGACGTTTATGGACAAAGGGTTTTTTACGAGTTTTAGGTAGAGAAAATAACTTTTTCTGTATAACTTGACTAATTTATTAGACAGTTTAATGATCATCCATCACATCGAGTTATTTCTGAAAATGTATTTTTTCCATCGTATAGCCCGTACGTTGTTCTTTCAAATGGTATATAAGTAAAAATTTTATCTGCTCGATAAATATCAAAATAGATGTGAAAAAGTGATCGTTGAGCGAAAAAACTAGATCAACGTTAAAAATCTACTGTTTTTAGATGGTAAAACTTGCGATAAAAATTTACAATTAATACTGAATAAAGCTATCGAATATTAAAAAGTTATTTTTTAGCTTTATTCGTTCAAAAGATAATAACATTATATGGGTTTTTGACTTCATTGTACAAATATTTATTCTACTAGTGGAATAAGTCTTAATAATTATGGCAACTATCATAATACTTCTTGATTTTCCTACTCTTATCGCAATATATCGATAAAAAGTAGAGCTTTTATGATCATGGGCTCATCTCTATTTTATTTTCTAGGCAATTCGGCTTGAACTACATAATCTTGAAGAGGCAGCTAAAAAATCTTCATCTCCTGCAAACGTTAGATCAATGCCATTAGATAGCGAAGCTGAAATTCCAGTAAGATTACTCTCATCTCGTTATTTTAAAATTAAGATTTAATTTTTACTTATTGATGTAGGCTAATACACAAATTCAAACATCAGTATCAGTTGAACGAGTTAAAGGAGACTATCCGGTAAATTATATATACTTTATCGCATATGTTTGAAAAAGGACATGATTTATTATGGTTGTAGGCACATATTGCATTCAAAATGAAAACATCAAATGGTAAGTCAATAACAATGAATTTTTAATCTCTTATCACTAATTATTTCTAGCAACCTACAATGAATCGGTCGTTTTTAAAAACCCTACTTTTTCAAGAGAAAAAAATGACAAAATTTTTCTTTTTCAATACGATGCTTTTTTACATATTTAGATACGATTATTCGTACTGTTACTGTTTTTGCTGAAGGCTTATTTAAAGGAGAATGTTTAGTTGTGTAAGTCTTTTGATGATTCAATAATTTAAATTAAATATCTATTTTCATTACTCTTCTAGTCATCCAGCTGCAAATCAAGTTCGAGAATCTTTAGTATGTCCAGTAATTCCACCTCGTGATATTGCACTTGATTTACATGTTCAAGTATTTGTTGGATTAAAATCAAGGTGTTTTGTTTATTCTGTTGAATTCTCAATCTATTTCTACCTTTATTCTTGTTGTTGTTTTTTCAGTATATTATTTCATGTTTTCGAATTAAGTCGTCCACTTCCAACATTTTCTATGTATGCTCTCATACCAAACACACTAGAAGAACCAAAAGGATTTGTCACATTTTATATCAATGAAAGAATAGCCAGAGTAAATCAAATTTTGAACATGTAATAAAAATCTATTTCATATTTTATATTTTAATTATTTAGATTGTTGTGTGGATCAATCATCATTTTTTGTTACAAGAAGAGTATAGTTGCTCAACAGCGTTAAATATTCAGTTTTTAGCATTAAGAACAGAACAAAAATTAATTATCAAAATGCAAACGAATGGTCAAGTAATAATAGCTGAAAAACATTATATTTTTTTGAAAAATTGAAGTTTATTAGAAAAATAAATCTTATTTAGATGACAATTATGACAGATGATATGGAATTAGCTGGTAACATCATTCAATCAATGGCAAAATTTTTAAATATTGAAGATTTACAAACAACATGCGAATTTCCTAGTGAATTGGAAATGCTTAGTCGTGTATTCTTACATGTATGTATTACATATTATAGTTGGATTTAAATTGATAGAGAAAATAATGATTTTATTTAAAGATTGACGAATCTAATAGTGTAAGACAAAAAATATCATCGGATATGGCTGAACATGCAAATATTATCCGAAGCTTTTTAGTTCGAGCAGAAGATTCAAGGCTTATTGGTGATATGTAAGTTTAATATCAATCGATCTACATCAAATAAAGTGTTCATTAGCCGTATATTTTAGTGGTGCTATGAAACGTCATTATTTCGATTTGATTTCATTAAATCGTGATTTAATCAATGGTTATCGTATTCGTTGTACAAATCATGAAGAATTGTTAAAAAATTTAAGATTTTTAAATCAAACTATTCAAAAAGCGGGAAATCTAAGAGGTATTCTAGCTACTTTGATCTTCAAAAAATAACAACAGTATTATTAATTATTTATTCGTTTTTAGTTGGTAAATACAAAACCATTGTCATTAATAATTGTCGTGCATCTGTCAAAGCGAACAACGTTGCTGCATTAATAAAATCAATTAAAAGTGGAAGTGTATGATTATCTTATGGACAAACTGAGCAAAATTTATATCGTATAGTCATCGCCTTTTGTAAGATCTCATAACAGAATCGTATGATCATACAATAAGAAATAAAGAGTCAAAAATCGTACTCACAAGATTTTTTCAAGATCATTGATTATTACAAAATCTTGCTCCTTTTATAGTCTTATTTTGTGAGTTCTTATAGCAAGAAGTTACGCAATCTCGGGAGATCTTGTTCCAAGATTTCTTAAGCAAACCATTGGTTCTTTGTAAGGTGAATTTTACTTGGGTACGCGATGGATGTTTTTTTCTACGTCTATTTTAAAAATGTGAATTTTCTTCTCATATTTTTCTCTCTGTATTTTGACTATTTTTGTTATTGTAAATTTGCATTGTTAGGTGTATTTTTGTCATTGGTTTTGTGACATTTTCGAAAAATCGTTAAGTTTTCTTCAAAAAGAAAAGGGAGAATGAAAAAATGTGAAACATATTACGTACGAAGAACAATAAAAAGTATAAACCAAAATTAAATTAAATCTCAATATAAATGAAAAGACATGTGTTAATTTTCCAAATCATTTTAACACAATTGCGACTTCAAATTGTGTGTGTAATTTTTTAAATTTGTGACGAATTAAAACAAATGTACATTTGAAGTGTCTTCGAGTACGACTGAATAAAACGTTGAAATACGTGATGATCTAATAACGAAAAATCCTAATTATTATTACACACTATATTGTATTTTCTAATCATAAGGTCGGATTGTACTTATATTACCTGTAACAAAGTATTTAGGCTCAATGACGCTCTCGTCTCAAACACAAAATTCTACTTAAGTTGATCTTATATTAGAAATAGTTGCTATATTTTTTATCATTAGACGTCTTAAAATTTCATTCATTTAGGCTTTGTACAGTAGTACTGATATGGAAAAAGGTGACAGTGTCCAGCATATATTAGGAGAAAAAATACTAGAAACTACTCATAAAACAGTAGAATGCAAATATAAGTATCCTTGGATCGCTGTGCTCCATTTTTTCCAAAGTATTCAGGTCCTTCATGATTAACACTATTTTAATCACGGTTAAATAAACAATGTGACCGCGCTAATCATGATTAAGAACAGCAAATAAATACGGAAAGTGCTCTAAAATTGGCTCAGTTTTCCAGAGTAAAGTTTGCATTGGTCAAACCTTTAATTGAAAACATAAATTTTTATCGGTAACTTTGCAATTTTTGAAGTAACCACTAATAACTGCGTTACTTGTTACTAGTAAGAAAGTCATACATGTGTGTTACTTAGTTACTCTTGATAAAGTAACAAAGAACAGGTTTTTTGTTCTTTTCTCAAAAAAGCTTTCTGAAAAGGGTTTTGTGGGGGTGAGGGTGAAATAATTCCATCCTTACCCTCACCAAACCCTTCAAAAAGCACACCCGTCAAAGTGCAGTTAAGTTTTTAAAATATTATTGAGTCGTTTTCCCTCGATGTTGTAATTTTGGCACAGGTTTTCCATTTCTTTTCAAATATAAGTGTTATATGGCTTTATGTAAAAGTTAGAATATTTTCTCTCCACTACTCACTCACGTTTACGTAGAATAGTGAACGAAGAAAATACAACACGAAGTTTATTCTGGGATCTACCACTCATAACCTGGCCATTTTTCGACGAAACTGAACAGTTTGTTTAGTATCAGAATTTTTGTGGGAAAATAGTCAAACGTCGACGGTAAAATGTCGACAAAAAAATGCCGAAAATCAAATATCGACCGAAAAAACATGTCGACAATGTAAAAGGTCCACATCATGAAATACAAAGAAAAGAAGCTGATGATGAAAAAATAAAATTGAAGCATGAATAAATTAATTTTATGGTTTATTAGGTAAAATTCGAATACATGTCAATGAAAAATAAAATAAAAATGCATATGAGTGAGAACGAAGAGCTAGAGTCATACATGTACCAACACGTTGGTATAATTTTCATTTTGTGCCGACAATATCGCGAACGACATTACCGCGAAGACTCGTTTATTAGAAAAGAAGAATAAATGAGCCTGGTTTTGTATTTTATATATCATGTCGCGGGAGATGGGGAGGGGGAAGGGCATTGTGAGAGTGAGTTCGAAAAGTAGTTTCACACAAAACATATTTTCATGATGCACTACTAAATATTTGTGACTGTGTCAGATAATGACTAGTCACCACGCGTCGCTGATATGACGCAAAATCGATTTATTTTCTTGACGTCGATTTTCCAGAAAATCTAGACACATTTTATGAAAAGTGTAAAATTCTTGAAAATCACGGTTTTAAGAAAGTAGAAAATAGCTGCTGAGTTCCTATCTGGACAAACTGAAAATAGTTTTTTATTTTCCATAACTTATCTTCAAGTTTACAGTGCATCTCCTCATATATTTAATATTAAAAGCTTCTGCTTTTATAGAGTAGAAAAATTAATCTATTCTCTTTCGTTATTTTTGAGAAATTAACTTAAATAGTTGAGTGAGACAGAAACTAGGTAAGTTCGAGATGGATCAAGTAGATTAGTAGATAGAGATAGCAAACAAAGCTAACAAATATAAAGATAAATGTTTTTTTGGTTTTCTGTGCCTCTTTTTTCTATATTGAGTAAATACTTAAAACATAAAAGAAAATATGTGTTACAAATATTCAAAAACGGGGATAAGAGGATTTGAGCACGCACAATAAAGTATTCATCCTACACGCTTCCGTGGTTATATTCCTCTTATGTACTTGATCTGTCGTTATCCTTTACACACCATGCCCTGGAAAACCAAATGATAAATATAAAGTATAAGGCTGTACGTTGATGCAGAGGCTAGAGTGTTAATAGATAGTTACTTCAAAGTATTTTGGTTGTTCATGAAGAAATTCTTCGATTTCGCAGCATTTTAAACTTGTCTCTCTCTGTTGCTGCTTATAGTCATCAGTAACTCCATTACACACACTGTCTGATAATGTAATAATCATTGCACGTAAACCATGGTCTGCTGTCATAGAGATGTATTCAGAACGACAAGAGATTTCGACTTTTTGCGATCTCGTATAAAAGAACAAACATTTATTTGAATAACATGACGTTTGGCGATTGAAACAATGACGTATGGTTACTGCGCTACGAAGTTTTCAAACCTAGTCAAAATCAAGGCTTCGATTGATTCCCGTTTTGAAGAGGACACCAGCACTATCAGCCTATGGAGAAAAAAACACAATCCTATTGGAAGTTTTTTACACACGGTCTAGTTTTCCAAAGATCCTCTCAAAAAACCTGTTTCAGAAAAACTCTTCTGAAAAACTTTTGGTTTTAAAAATATGTCCCGAAGTCTCTTTTTACGAATGGTGAAAACGAGAGTTCTCTAGCTTATTTCTATTGAAAGTTATTCGAAAAATAGCCATACATCATTCTTTTTTTTCGTACACCACATTATTTCAGACATCGAGGAACAAAACCTAACTAGTCCAGTATTTCCTGATATGTCCAAAGCGTTTGTTAAGTTATGGATTAAAGCACTGATTCACAAGTTGTAATGTAACGGTATATTGGTAATTTATCTAATTGGTTGGAGAGCTACTTAACTCACCCAAATGATTGAAGATGAGAATCCAGACACACTTAAGCCCCCAGCTCCAGCCAGATCTATGGTAACTACTAAACGCATCTGTCTAACTCTTCCAGATAATGGCTCTTAAGGGCCCCCTCCTCCCCATCAAAAATTATCTCCGACAGCGTACATCCGATCTTGACGCAACTTTTTTAGTTAAGTCTTTGTTCGTTTTGTAGACAACCAACGACCTGAAAAACCCGAAAAACGCTCCCTGGTATTCCGGAAATTCGCAATTTGACAAAAAACTAAAAACCATTTAAAAACTCGGCTCATGTAGTTAGGTGTCTAGTTTAAAATGAATTAAAGGCGAACGCTCTGGCTTGAAGTATATTAAAAAATCTTAGGTAATTAAAATTAAAAAATACTTCAGGTGTAACTCTCAAGTAGAGAAAATGCTGTAATAAAATACTCAGTTTTAGGACTTGTACGAAAATGCCTGTAACGTTTTGATGCAAGATCATACGGAGTTGTGCGACGTCTTATTTTGATCAGAAAAGTTTGCTCTACCATTTACACGTTCAGAAAGAAATTTAATTGCATAAGTATCCAAGAAAAAACTGTTATTTGAAGAGTTCGTTTTTCGAGACTTTTAGAAAACCTGGTCGAAAGCCGCTCGAGAATCACTTGTGTAACCGAAAGGAACATAGATTCTGAATCTTCAACCGTTTGGGTGAGTTAAGCAGCTCTCAAACCAATTAGATAAATTACCAATATACCATTACATTACAACTTGTGAATCAGTGCTTTAATTCATAACTTAACAAACGCTTTGGACATATCAGGAAATACTGGACTAGTTAGGTTTTGATCGTCGATGTCGAAACAATGTCTATTAGCTATACAAACAAATATTTCAGATACTTCTTTATCAGACGTTCTACCATCTTTTAGCAGTATTTCACCCTCACCGCCACAAAACCTTTTTCAAAAAAGTTTTTATGAGGAAACAAAAAGAAAATTGCTTTTTGTTACTTCACCACATTGTTTCGACATCGAGGATCAAAACCTAACTAGTCCAGTATTTCCTGATATGTCCAAAGCGTTTGTTAAGTTATGGATTAAAGCACTGATTCACAAGTTGTAATGTAATGTAAGCAGCAACAGAGAGCGACAAGTTTAAAATGCTGCGAAATCGAAGAATTTCTTCATGAACAACCAAAATACTTTGAAGTAACTATCTATTAACACTCTAGCCTCTGCATCAACGTACAGCCTTATACTTTATATTTATCATTTGGTTTTCCAGGGCATGGTGTGTAAAGGATAACGACAGATCAAATACATAAGAGGAATATAACCGCGGAAGCGTGCAAGAAGAGACATTGAACAATGCCTATAAAAAAATATGTCAGATAATTGAAGAACAACAAAATATTGATTAATTATTTTTGTTAATCCTTCTACATTTAAAATTGAGTGTTATATTCTTCTGTATGATAGACTTACTTTGTTGCTTGTTTTTTTATGAAATATTCTATATACTCACTCACTCACTCATTTCAGTATATTTTTTTAAAAAAATTATCATCTTTGCGAAATTTAACAGCTTTTTCTAGAAATAAAAGAATAAACAAACAAGTTAAATGTTGCCAAGAACAATTTAGCTAAATTACTTATCAATAATTGGATTATCAAGAAGGCGTGGTGACCTCACGATCGTGTAATCAATATCTTGACATTCTTTTTCGAGATATTCTTCCATAATGAACATCGAATTCAAATGACGACCAATCATTGGACGAATTATTAATTTAAAGTTCAGTGGATTTACGGTTGATCGGAAGAGAAAACAAAATAACTTTTCAAATTCGTTCATAATTCACATTTCTCTCTTGCTCCGCTTTACACTTTGTATAAAATGCTGTTATACATATTAAATGTTTTATTTTTGAATTTCTCATGGCTGTTATTATGGATTTCATTGAATCTTCATAGAATGTCATTGCAGATATTTGTAGACCAGCTTGACCTAATGTCGATAAAGCAACATCATGATCTTCCATTTTTGAAGCTAAATCAAGTGGATTCATCAAGTCACATTGAACATCCTAAACAACAGCTATCAGTATTGTGCATTACAAAACTGAAAAAGATGATAGAAAAATATCCTTTACTTAAAGAGCTTTAGAAACATAAACTGTAGAAATAATTCTAATATTAAACATTTGAATATTTTATTTTCTTGACTAACCGGCATTTTATCAACTCACTCACATCTGACTCACCTTTATAAATAGCTAGTGCATATTTATTTTCAAGTGTGGATGGTTTATATGCCGTAATTTGGTGGATTTCGAACTGATACCGTCACATTATAATTTCTTGTTGATGCTTGTGAAACAAGTTGAAGCCCAGTATCACCAGTGGCACCCAAAATAATCAAATTTAGTTTTTCAGCCGTTGAAGACGTAACTATTTTATGTTAAATCTATAACAGAACAACAATAAAGATGACTATATATTGACTGCATTATGTAATATACAGCTACTTAAAGCTTAGACTGAATATCGAGCTGAATCGAGCTCATTTCGATAGAATCTAAATAAAATTAGCTAACATTTAAGGACTTTGAAAAAAATAGCAAAAAACAAACTGTAAAAAACCGAAAAATATGAAAACTCACTGTGGCATCACTTTTCACTGGTTATAATCAATCAATGGGTAAAATGACACACTTTTACCGTTACGTGTAACATTTTTCCTGTTACTAACCTAGGCTTTCCCGAGTAAGGGACAGTCGAGTTCATAGAACTCTATATTGATAAAATTTTCAAGATTAGCAGAAAGCATTCAAGAATTAGCATCGAGTTTTTTTCCAGTTTCTGAAAGTTCAGAAATTCAGAATTAGCATCAAGTATTCAGAAATAAAAATCAAGCCTTTTCTTAATTCAAGAATTCAGGAATTCATAAACTTCAGAAACAGCCATCATGGATTTTTCTTAATTCAAAGAATTCAAGAATTCATAAATTACATTCATCTGTTTCCAATTCGAGAAAGGTTCAACAATTTAGGAATTGACAGACACCTTTTAGTTTTTGCAATCGAAAGAGTACAATAATTGAAAAGTTGGAAATGTGAGTTTTTATGAACTTCTTGAAAGGTCAAAAATTCCGGGAATTTGTATGGAATCGGTTTGAACTCACATATTCAGAATAGTCATAAATCGACGAATTGCGGGCATCAGAGTGGACTGTAGCGTATGATTCAATGTTAGGTAGCGGCTCACTCTCATCGTCCCACTCCACCCCACAACGCACTATGGTTACAAAGAGACTTCCTATTTGTTAGTCTCTGAATTAAAACTTATGTATTCTTTCAATTTCTGAATACTAGAATTCCAAGAATAGTTCAAACCGATTCGATACAAATTCAAAGAATTTTGGCTTTTTCGAATTCAAGAAATTGAGAAAAATCATATTGAATTTTTGAATTTTTGTATTCTTTTAATTGAAAAAACTCAAAAGTCTGGCTTCGTTTCTGCATTCTTGAATTAAGAAAAATCCTTTGATGGTTATTTCTGAATTCTGGAATTCCTGAATTGTTGAATCTTTCTGGAATTCGAAAACGATGAATTCAGTTTATGAATTCCTGAATTAAGAAAAATCAAGGTTTTTCTTTTTGAATACTTCATGCTACTCCTCTCTAGACCTATTTTTGTCTGGTCAGGGACAACTGGCCGAAATCGAGGGTCTCTGGAAAACCCTTATAACTCCTGAACGGAACTAACTAGAAAAATTGCTCGAAAATTTTTCTTCTTCTACAATTCGATGTCCCCCGGACTTGTCTACAAACTGACGAAAACCGTTTCGGGATATCTCTTTGCATTACCGAGTTATTCAAAGAGGCGCATAGTATCTTATATTTTGAATCCTATAGTAGTAATATGCATCAAAATCCTTTACATACCTGTCCTTATAAAGCACCAGGAGCTATCACAAAAGAAACTTTTGTATAGTACTCATATGAGTCACCGTCGGATAACAAGTTATTACACTCATTACTACACATCAAGATAAACAAGAATAACGTGAAAAGTTTTACCACTTTCTTACGAAGTTCTTACCAGGGTTGGCACCGGGCCATATTTTTAGCGGCCCGTCCCGACCGACTCAGTATTTACTGTGACGTATCCCGATCGGCCCGTATGAATTGATTGTTCAGCCTGGCCGACCCGAACTGTGATTTTATGCGACCCGAACTGTGATTTTATGCGACCCGACCGGCCCGGCCTGACTTGGCCCGACAAGTTTTTTCAACATTCTATGAAATGTTTATATTACCAATGTAGGTTAGGATAAGCATGAATTTTCGTTTATAATGATAAGGGCTACCAATGTTTCTATTGATCTGTAGTATATGATCTAACGACCAAAAAAAAAACAGTGCTTCCAATCGTGATTTTTCGTCGAATTTTTGAGTCAGTTTTATTCTGCCTTAAATATATTGCTTGTGCATTTCTTCACAAACCACTAATATAGTCTAAGTGTAGTTCAAGTGCATTTAGACTATTACAAGCTCAATTTTATTTTGAATCGATAATTATTGATTAGAATTCTTTTGCAATGTATTTAAGGCAGAATAAAACTGTCCCAAAAATTCGACGGAATCCGTAGCAACGGCATCCCTTCACCGTTAGATCAATAGACTAATGCATACTTTATCACAGAACTCTATTCTGTATGGATGATAAGACTCTTACGAAAGTCGCGGCACTTTCGAGCGTTTTCCTAAATTGATCATTTATTATTTCTTTAAATGGTGCAAAAATGATAACAGGTCGAGTAGGATTTACTATAAAAATAATAGACAAGATGTGAATGTACAAGAATTTATCAATATAATTCTTATATTCATGCTGAAACATTATATCTGTTCAGGGGTAGAATTTTTAGAATTGATAAGATAGTAACAGCAACTGTTTTTAGATTCATCTTTATTTAATAAAAATTAAAATTAAAAATTTTTTTTTTATAAATAAACCTTTTTGTAAAAATAAAGTCAATATTTAACAGTTGAGACTCTATAATGCTGCCATAAATATTTTGAAACATTATATCTGTTCAGGGGTAGACTTTATTTTTATAAAAAGGTTTATTCAAAAAAAAATTTGATAAATTTTAATTTTTATTAAATAGGGATGAATCTAAAACCAACTGGTGTTACTATCTTATCAATTCTTATATTCATGCTGCGTAACATGTTCATAAGATAATTTATCTGACTAGAAAGCGTAGCTATAGACTTCAAAAGATTAAACATAGAATTGATTTCTAGAAAAACACAGAATAAAAGATTGAGAAGATCAGTCAACCTGTAAAACACTATTAGATACCAAGAGTACTCTTTTCTGTGCATAAGTTTACTACTTACAATTTGGAAAGAAGAATCTTATTTCTCTTTCAGTACTAACAGGTGAATCACTTCCATGCACAGCATTTTTCTCTTCATTTGTGCCAAAAAGTGCTCGAACACTAATTAAAACAAGACGAACAAAATAACAACAACATAAACTGCTACTCTGAGCGAAAGAGTACCCTACTACGTACCTGTCAGGATGTGATTCTCTGGCTTGGGTTTGTCGGCCCGTTCTTCTTCTTGCCACGCATCTATTGCATTTTCTCTTTCCAACACCATGGTTAATATTGGCCACTCGTCATGAATGCAACGAGAGATGGAAAAAACTTGCCATAATGCTTACTGCCAGTATAGAACATTGTTCAGCTGTCAATGTAACTTGACGCTTCTAAAGTGGAAAAGGACATTCAAATAAATGGCATATTATCAGAGGCGAACACACTTGTACGATGGTAAAACCATTTTCCAGTATCATATCTTTAATCTCATTTGGATTTTGAATTGCATCTGGTTTAATGAGTGCCAGCGTTCGTTTATCTTTCTGACCAGTATATGTTGAATCTTTTTCCATAATAAGTAGAAATCTAGAAGTAATAATTAGACCGGGAAAATCAGCTATTAAAGTAAACTCCAATCCAATGCAAAAGTCCATGATGAAAAGTTTTTTTCGACACACTTCACTGTCAAAAATTCAGTCATGTCAAGTATAATAAAAAGTCGCTTCAGGCGTCTGACCTATTCACTTTGAACTGATTTTCTATTGGTTGTTAGTGTAGAGAGATCAGACGGTTGAAATGAGAGTGATGTCAATTCAAAGACTGCAATACAGAACTATGCAGACTATGAGAACTTTGAAGCACAGATCAACACCATGAAAACTATTCACAACTTGGAGAACTATTCTGAACTACGAGAACTATTCATGGAGAACTGTCCAGTTACCCTCCGGTTAATCACAATCTTATTTGGAGATCAAACTTTTAAAAAGGTTTGATATTCCTCCATTGTGGAGCTGGGAGGAGGGCTGGGTGGCGTGAGAGTGAGCAATCAAATATCATTTCAGTTCGCAGAGCTGAATAGTTCTCATGACTGTGAATTCTCATGGTTCTCATACTTCTAAATAGGGATGTTATAAATAGGATCAGTGAATAAATGACTGTGTCTCCTCATATACCAGCATAGATCAGCTATTTTTTGTTCTCTTTCTTCTTTTCTTTTCTCCAGTCGAGCGACCATTTTTTTTGTTCTTTCGTACATGGTTGATTTTTGCACGGAAACAACTGGAGTGTTTTATTGCGATTTTGTTTAAGAAATTTTCCTAAACTTTTGACAATACGTCTCGCCAAAAATAGGGGTTATCGAGTGTGCTGAATACGAAAAAGCACTTTTCAACGATTCTGTATGAACTTTGTTTTTTCTTCATGTTTATATGAAATTTTAGTGCAAATCAATGACAAACTGCAACCTTGAACGTGAGCGATTACTCAAACCCTATGTGACGGATGGAAATGTCGATGTATAACATCTCCAGTGGCCAACGAACTTACGTTAAAACAGAGCAGCACGGGAATGTGCTGGCCTCTGGGAGGGAGAGTGATGTGACGGATAGAGATGTCGACCAGGTAGCGCTGTGTTTAGAGCATAGACACGGGATGCCAAGGTTCTGGGTTCAAACCCTAGTCTGGTTACACATTTTTCCTTCACATCCTAGACATAGCTTACACGAACTGGGTATGTAACAAAGAAGCATCTAACGGAAATCTTATAAGACTTTTACTTGGATCTTATATAAGATTTCGCAGGATAGTCCCAAAAATTTCGTAAGATAGTTATAAGAGTCGTATACGATTTACATAAATTGATAAGGATTCATAAGACCTGGCGAAAACTCTTGACTTTCTCTTATTAGATCCTTATCCATATCTGATAAGATTCTTAGAAAAGTCCTGTAAGAATCATATAATATTCTTACCTGACTCCTATATTAGTTTTATTTATAGTTGCAGTTGAATCACTTCGTACTCTTCTTCGTTTAGTAGCTTTCTGTTATTTCTGGCGAATTCATCTCTAATAAGCTAATTTATTTCGGTAAAATATATCTTTTAATTAACCAAATAATACAAATAATCAAATATGTACAGTTAATTATGCGTAGGTGACTAACTAAGGACGAAAAAATAACAGGTAACACAAAACAAAAAAGCTACAACAAAAAATGTCATTTCGATTTCCTCCGTGCATCAAGACATTTTTGAGACAGCTTTCGATAAATTGTTTTAGTCCACAAATCGGCAAATATCGATAGTCGTATATCAAATGTTGTTCTACCAGCTTCTAGAAATGAGAAAACAACAGTTGTCTTATTAGCAGCATAAGTTAGTGGAAGTTCGAGAAATTTGAAACTCTTTGACTCTTTTTGTTAGCGATTGTTGATTAATTTCTATTCCTACCAAGGTAGACGAAAACTGACATTTAATTGTCCATTAATAGCCTGTTAACTGTATGCCAAAAAATGGCCTGTTAATTGTGTAAAAATCGAATGAAAATTGTCATTTAACAGCCATTATAATGACAATTTTCTGACTTTGAAATAATGGTGAAAATAATGCCAGATTATAGGCAATGTCCGAAAAATTGTCATTTTACGGACAATTGGCATTTTCGTCCATTTATTAGACCGCGTTAACTAATGTCAAATAAATGTGGCTATTAAATGTCCGTTTTTTCTCCATTTCAAAATGGCAAAAAACTGGTCATACAATGGCATTTAACAGCCAGTTTATGGTCAACCAAGTCATTCACTGTTTTATTCTGCCGTCATGAATAGTATAAATGACTCTGATTTTCCTAAAATAATTTAGAGTGTTTCTCTTCTTCAATTATACAAGTCATAGAAACTTGCCTCGAAGAAGTGGTCTGTGGTTCTTGACTCAATGCATGTGATAGTACCTCAGGTTCAGATATTTTTTTTGACATTTTCTAACAGTCTAACAATTGATATTTAAATGGCAAAAAAATGTGACCAGTAGGGTTACTGGCAGCAGTTAAATGTTTGTTATTTGACCGTCTTTTGACATTTAAAAAAATGCGAAATAAATGCATTTAAACGTTCCCAGTTATAATGGCAAAAAACGGGGTCAAATGTCATAAAAATGCTATTTAAATGCTTATTAACAGCGTATTAAATGGCATTTAATTGGCAATTAATTACGCCGTTTTCGACGTCCTGGGACCTGATATATTGTTCAACGATATATCATCTGAAGGGCACCAGCAATTGCAGAAGCCTTGAGAACAAACTAAACATTAACAACTCTTCATATGTCAAACAACAGCATCAAATTTTAAAAAAGGGCCATGTAAACAACAATAGGAACATTAATCAGAAACCCCTCTTTCATTTCTTTCTCATCAAGCTACCACACCTAAAATTTGAAACAATAGGTTATACCCCATTCTATAACCCTTTCAATTCTGCATCTAACTGTACATCAATTCCTTCTATAGTTAGCAATTTATAATTCGTCTTTTCTTTTTCTTCTATTTAGTTTAGTATTTGTTTATGCACTTTCCTCTAAAACGACGTGATAAAAGTTTTGTTATAAAATCCAACATCAGTAACTGTCGATTCAATCATTGATTGATCTAGGTCTAAAAGTTCTCGAAACTATGTCTATGCAGAATAGCCGGCCTATTCGATTAAGTCATCTTATTTGTTAATGCAATAGAAAACGGAGTCTGTTATCATTCTAATTAATACAAGTCTCGCATTTCATGGGGATAACTACAATTCCTGCTACCCACAGCTAGGAGTGCATCGGTTCGGTTAACCGATGTTTCGGTTAAACCGAAACCGAAATAACCGAACGTCGGTTATAACTGACGAAATTTTATAATGTGCTCAGTTTTGATTGTTACTGTTCTAGTCTTCAAAATTTGGATAAACTAGAATCAGAATTGCTGATTTTTCGCGCAGATGTGATTTAGATAGCATTACTTAAAATATTTCTAGTTTAGAATTAAATTATATGTCGATTAGGAGCTTTGAGAAAGCCATTAATTAGACAAAGAAAAATGACTAATTTTAAGTGAGAAAAATGCACTGCTTCTTCATACCAAGAAAGCATTTTTAAGACTCGCTGCTTGATCAAAAATGCAAGATCCACGTAATGCAAACTTGCAGTGGAATTTATTGTTCAGCTTATTATATACCATTCGATAGAGCTTTTCAAGCAGATCAAGAATGTGTAGTTTTAATTTTTCGAGACTTTCTTTTCGTGTCGGAAAATCGGATAAACTCGAAGGGTCTAAAAAGTAGATGTTATCGAGGTGACCATCAGTATACTAATCTTTCTCTTCTTCTTTCCTCTAGAATAATCTCTATTGTATATGTATAACGTGATCGCTATTGTATATGTATGACGTGATCTATATTCTATACGTACAGTGTGCTCTCTATTTTCTCTAGTATATAAACGAGTGTCTTCTTCACTTTTTAATGGAACTGTACAGGAACTGTAACGTCAAGGCGTCCCTTCTTCAATAAAATACTTTAAACATATTCAACCAGTGCTATCAATTGGTGCACTAGCCGGGAATGTGATATTTTGTGATATTAACAATAGATTTTGATGGACATTTGTCTGATGAAACTATTTATGTATCACCACAAACCAACACCGATTTACTTTTAGGACAAACATGGATTAAGAAATATCAAGCAATTCTTAATTGTAAAGATCAATGTGTCACTATTACAAGTGATAATGGTTCAAAACGTATTCAATATATACCAGCTTATGATGATAATGACGGTGATCCACATCAACAATATAATGTCCGATTAGTACATGATGTTACCATTAAACCTCGAACAGTTCAACCGATTGATGCTATTTGTCCACCCATTCTAAATGCAGATACTGTTATATTCCGTCCACGACAACAACTTCAAGAAGAATTTTTAATATTGATTCCAAATAGTTTGTTAAATATTTATCACCATCGGACAACATTGTATATTGTTAATCATACTGATACTGATTGTGTATTACCCAAGAATTCAACGTTAGGTAAAGTTCACCATGTTCGATCAGCTAGTCTGTGTTGTAATGTTACTCAATCGTTTGAATCATTAAGATCTGATGCTGTTATACCACAAAGAATTGAAGAAAACATTAATACATTAATTAAACATTTGCAATCGAAACAACAAGAATTAATCCGTCCAATGTTATTACAAGAATGGAACGTTTTTGACACTAGTAAACCATCTCAGGCCGCGAATTTGAAAACAGAACATCGAATTATAACACAAGATCATCCACCGATTTATCAAAGTGTTTATCGTGTCCCTGAACCCATTAAACAACAACAGAAAGAATTAACTGATGAAATGGAAAGAAATGGTCAAATTAGTCGATCTCAATCACCATGGGAATTCTACCTTGATGATATTATTATTTATTCGGAAACTATTCGTGATCATATTAAAGATGTTCATGCTGTGTTGTATGCATTAAATAGTCATAGTTTTAAATTGAATACACCAAAATGTGCATTATTCCATGAACAAATTGAATATTTAGCTCATGAAATTAATCATCAAGGTTATAGTCCATTGAAGAACAACATCCAAGCAGTTATTGATATACCAACACCAACAACATATGATGCAGCTCACCGATTTTATGGCATGGCTAACTAGTATCGTTCATTTGTTAAAAATTTTGAAGTTGCATATCCATTACTGAGATTTCAAGCCAAAAAAGGTGAATTTGTCTGGAAATCTGAACACCAACTAGCATTTGACACATTGAAACAACAACTCGTATCAGAACCTTGTATGTTAAAATTTCCATTACCAAATGTTTCGTTCATTCTAGCAACAGACGCATCATCAAAACATGGTATTGGTGTAACATTGAAACAGAAAGTTGGCAAAAATGAACACGTAATTGTATATTTATCTCAAAATCTGAATAAAACTGAACGAAAATGGGGTGTTACAGTACAAGAATGTTGGGCAATTGTTTGGGCAGTGAAGAAATTGCGAATTTACTTATATGGCACAAAGTTTACTGTTATTACAAACCATCATCCTTTATGCTGGCTCAACAAACACAAATCTGGAAATGAAAGACTCTATCGTTGGTCATTAGTATTACAAGAATATGAATTTGACATTAAACATAAAGGTGGCTCATGTCATCTGGATGCTGATTGTTTATCAAGATCTTTACCAAATGATGCTACAACTGAAGATACTAGTAGTAATGAATATGATGAAGATAATATTCCAGTACACAATGAATTTCGTCCATCACGAACAACAACTGATACTAGTATTTCACAAATTAATGCAGTACAAACACGCGCACAAAAAGCTGCTTTGAATAATTCACCATCAACTTCAACACTATGTCCTCCAACAACCACATCAACAATACTTTCCCCGATAACAACATCAGTTGAACCTCATACTCCATCTTTGATACCTGGATTATACCAAAATCCCGCAAGGACAAGAAACTGATCCAATTGTCCAACAACGAATTAGTGAGATGCAACAATATCCAAATACCCATTCAGCATTCGTCGCTGAACATGGCATTCTCTACAAACTCATTGATACATATTCAGGAAGAACAGAGAAGAAAATTCCATGGGTACCAAAATCTATGATTAAAGATTTATTATATTCAGCAAATACTCATCCAACAGCCGTACATTACGGTTCTGATCGTACTTATTATAAATTGAAGAACCATTATTATTGGCCGAACATGTTAAATGATATTAAACAATATGTCAAAGAATGCTTATTATGTACTCAACACAACATTCCTCGACATAAACCACCTGAGCTATTAGAAACACCAGAACCACCAAGTGAAGTATTTGAACTAGTTGGGATGGACTTTTGGGATCCAACACGTGATGCTACTAGTAATGGTAATCGATACATCATCACCTGTACCGATCATTTATCAAAATTTGTTGTTGCTAAAGCTGTACCAACAGCAACAGCAACTGAAGCAGCTAAATTTCTTGTTGAAGATGTTATATTTAGATATGGCCATATTCCGAAACATATTCTTACTGATCAAGGTTTACATTTTAACAACCAACTGATGCAAGCGATTACAAATGATATTGGAATTAACCACATTTTCTCAACAGCAAACAAATGGAATCGTTGAGCGGTTTAACGCAACTATTAAACCGCAATTATGTAAATTACAAGATTTAAAATTGAATAATTGGAACGAATACTTATTACCCACTATCTATGCTTACAACATCGGACAGCATCGAACAACAAAATATTCACCCTATCAACTACTATATGGAAAAGATCCTGTTTTACCATTTGATAAACCTCAGTCGATGGTGCAATTTGCAAGATCAAATCATTATTATAATCAATTTCGTGGCTATCGTTCCTTTCTCATTCACCAAACTCAGGAACATATTCGTCAACAACAACAATCAACAAAACAACGTTACGATCAGCATCGTCAGAACATTCAATATCAAATCGGCCAACTAGTATTAACCAAACCAGCAGTAAGGAATGATAAAATGCAAGCAATATTTGAAGGATCATATCGTGTTATTAATGTGCTTGGACCTGTTACATATCAAATTCAGCTAGAGCATTCGGATTATGTCAGACAAGTGCATGTAAATCTAATGAAACCAATCTTTGAACCTCAAAATTAAATAAAGACTTTCATTTATACTGAATTATTGTCAGATCCTGGTCATATGAACCCAAAGAAAAGACATTAATTTTACCTGCAATGAATGGAATTAAAATCAGGCTTAGAATACAGATTAATTTTTATTACTTTTTCGTTGCAATCAATTTTTTTATTTTTATTTTTTACCTTATCTTATGTTGGATGAACGTGGACGTTCATCTTCGAAGGGGGGAGGTGTTATCGAGGTGACCATCAGTATGCTAATCTTTCTCTTCTTCTTTCCTCTAGAATAATCTCTATTGTATATGTATGGCGTGATCTATATTCTATACGTACAGTGTGCTCTCTATTTTCTCTAGTATATAAACGAGTGTCTTCTTCACTTTTTAATGGAACTGTACAGGAACTGTAACGTCAAGGCGTCCCTTCTTCAATAAAATACTTTAAACATATTCAACCAGTGCTATCAGTCGAAAAAACGACGATGTTCGAAAAAGTTAGATTTTGCGACTTGGGTTTTTAGTCTGAACGTTCAAACTATTTTTTTCTTGTTCAGCGTTAAAAGCTAAATTAAAAAATGATATGAAATCCATTTCGAAGATAAATGCCTGTCGTCAAACTGTAAATACCAAAGACACTTATAAACCAAAAGCAAAGGGTCTGGCCCTTGTGGAAGAGATGAAAAATTATAAATCGTTAGTCTCATTATTTCATACCAAAGATATATTCACCTCATCATCGTCGTCAGTTGCGTTTTGGAAGTCATATGAAGAACAATTACCTATTTTAGCTAAATATACGAAAAAATATTTAGCTGTACCAAGCACGAGTGTGCCATCGGAATCGGCTTGTCTGGCGCGAAAAACACGAGCTCGGCTAAGTGACGACAATTTGGCATATAGCGTTTAAAAGATAAAATTAGTATGGATGATGAACAATAAACTGACAGTCGATTTTCTATGGTTCGATTCAAATCGATGCTTTGGTATGTGCGGACCCATTACTTCTTAATTAATTCTGTAGTCTGCGTACTAATTGGAATTTTTCTTCGCGGGTAAGTATTTTCAGTAACTGACGTTGGGAGAAGAAACTTGGCAAATTAACCTTTGAATTCACTACTATCTCCGTAGAAGCCAGTTAATTAGACGAAAACAGCCAACTAATCGAGAAAAATTAATGCATTTTTTAGAAGATAGCATTTTTGTGAGCAGGTACCGGAATATTTCGTACATTTTTCATCAAGCCGCGACTCATGAAAATGCTTTCTTGGTATGAAGAAGCAGTGCATTTTTCTCACTTAAAATTAGTCATTTTTCTTTGTCTAATTAATGGCTTTCTCAAAGCTCCTAATCGACATATAATTTAATTCTAAACTAGAAATATTTTAAGTAATGCTATCTAAATCACATCTGCGCGAAAAATCAGCAATTCTGATTCTAGTTTATCCAAATTTTGAAGACTAGAACAGTAACAATCAAAACTGAGCACATTATAAAATTTCGTCGGTTATAACCGACGTTCGGTTATTTCGGTTTCGGTTATAACCGATGGTCGGTTTTCGGTTAATAACCGAAACCGATGCATGCCTACCCACAGCATGATTCTCTAACAATATTTTATTTACTATCCATTCACATGACATTCATTCTACAAAAATGTAGAGGTGTTTTTGGTTTTTCAATTAGATTTTTGATTTAATCGTGTTGTCAATATTTTGTGCCGTGTGACTTTGATTGAACGAAGAATAATGTAATATAGTTCATTCTAAAACTCAAAATATCAAGAATTAATAATATATCATAAAATTCATTGTGTTGTGTGTGGTACGGCTCCACATTAACCACGACAGATTCGTATATATATGCGCATATATATAGAAAAGTACAGTTCTAGTTTTTTCAATGTCAGATTTCTTTCTTTTTCCTTTTCACGTGTAATCACTGTGTAGAACGAAATAGAAAGAAGTAGTCTTCATCTTGTACAGTCAGTATTTTGTTTTTTTATTGTTGAAAATGACCAGTTCAGGTCAAAATATCTGTTAAATACAGTCAGGTATGAAATTTAAAACAGCTGCATTCATTATTTTACTTTTGAATCGAAAGTCGTTGCCCACACATAGAGAATGATGATGATTAAAACGTGAGTTATTATTGGTATATTGCATAATCTTTCTATCATATTTCCGCATTACTTTAGTTGCATGTTTGCTTAGACGAAGGTCAACAACAACAAGTGAAACATTTAATATTAAAAACATCAATTAATAATCAGATATAAACAACTGAAAAAACTGGAACATCTTGAAATCACATCTAATGATTGAAATATGTTATTATTATTACATCATCATTAAAATCCTTTTATCTACGAAACTTATTAGTGGAAGCCATTATCCAACTATTAGTCTTACCTATTTTCCATACATTTCATTAGAAATTTTTTGTTAATACTATTGGCGATAATGAATTCTATTGATACTGATGATCAACCTAATTTGTTGAAGTAGATAGATAATGATCAGAACTAGGCATCCATAAATTTTATCCATAAATCTCTACTATCGCCGTAAAATTTCTAAATTTCAGGTTGATAGTAGAGATTTATGGATGCCTAGTTCTGACCATAGATGATACATAACTAAATTATTAGTGCTTTATTCATTAGGATTGGCTAACAGAGAGCGAATGGCCAGTCAAAACGGGATAATTTCTCCGGTACAGTCCCATTTTGGATGGTCCCCAAGCTAGTTTTAATTACATTTTTCTCATTTTTGTTAATTAAGTTAAAGAATGACCGAGTTGGAGTCAATACAGAATTGTTGTATATAGCCAAAAAGTAGTGCTTTTCAGGAGCTATAAATTGACTAATTAAATTTTCGATAGTTGAACTTGTAAAAATATACAACTGAAAAAATGTTTTTTCTGTTAGAAAGTTGGCTAACTGCAAAGTATTTTTCGTGTAGCTATTCGCTTTTATATCTTGTAGTAAAACACTCAATACATTTTTTCTGCCCAGATAAGCAAAAAATTACTGAAGACAGCCCTCATGACTAGTCCGAAATGTCCGTATATCTCGTCAAGACTAGTCTGAAATGTTCCTTTCGCTCGTCGTGATTAGTCTCGTTTTTAATAAATGTCTGAATAACCCATCTAAACTGTTCTGGAATGTCACATTCCAGAACGACATTCCGAATGTCTCTTCGACTCGTCATGACTAGTCTGCTTTGTCCGCTATACCCGTCTAGACTAGTCCAAAGAAAAAGACATGAATAATTCCATAGCCTTAGTTCGAACCAGTACACTGTCTGCGCAAAGAAACCGACGCCTGGACCGGACAGGCGTCTGGACATTGTTCTAGGCAAATACGATTGTGCCGGTCTGAAAACAGATACTGGCGCGCGTCAAACTGCCCGTCTGCATCAGCAAAATGACGTGCGACCGGACGGCAGTCAGTGAAGTGACGATATAGTACAAGACAGGCCGAAACCTATCATTATGCCTTCATACACCGCCTAGACTAACCCGAAATGTCTCATTTACGCGTCATGACCAGTGTGTTTTGCCCTGTGGGCCCATCTAGACTAGTCAGAATTAAAAAAAGTGACCGGAAAAATGATGTGTGCTCGAACTTCTACGCGATTCGGAAAAATGAAACGATGGGAGTCGACATAGGAGTCTTTAAGACTATATATATTGTATATTCTACAACATGTACTAATAGTACATGTTATAGAATATATATTATAAACCGTCACGATGCTCGTCTCCGAGTCGTATGTTATGATGCAAAGAAACGGGTCTAGGACAGTTGCTCGCCAGGACACTTGCTCGCTAGGACATTTGCTCGCTAGGACACTTGCTCGCCAGGACATTTGCTCGCTAGGACAGTTGCTCGCCAAAGAGAAATGTGTAACAATAAATTACTTAAAATTTGTGGAAATTAATTTAATTCGCATAAAATGATGAGTTATAATAAACGCTGTATCCCTTATTGATGAGTCTCATAAAATGATGAGTTATAATAAACGCTATATCCCTATAAAAGCGGTACCACTTCCAGTACAGTTCACTATCAAAACAATCATGTCAAACAACAGAATCAAACAAATCCTCATAATATTTTGACACAAACAAATATCGGTGTTCCGGATGAAGTGCGTATTCAGCTAACAAGCAATGAAAATTTGAAACGAAACATCCGTCGTTGGCGACAAGAAGATAACGCTGTATCCACACCAATAGACATCAACTTTCCAATTATTCCAAATAAATATCATCGAACAACACGTGATACAATATTTTTCCGTAAAGATACTGGTCCTGGTTCAAATCGCTTATTAATATTTTTTACCGACGAGCAACAGAATATAATGGAAAATGCAACGGTAAGTCCCATAAACGTAACTGTTGACTATTTCTTGACCGTGTCAAGAATGATATGCATCGCACCAACAACAACGTCGAAGCATGGCATCGGAAAATAAACTGTGCCTTTCAGTCTAGCCATCCAACTTTATGGGCATTTTTAGATAAATTAATCAAAGAAGAAAATAATTTACATTCGGATATAATTAACGCTATGTCAGGGAGCCAGCCAACAGGGCGAAAGCATGAAACATTCAACAAACGATTACGAAATTTGGTTGAAAATCCACATCCAGATATTTATGACCAGTTAAAATGCATCGGACGTTTGCTGTCGTTATGAAGTTTCTGTTTTTTGTTGTCTATTGTTGTTCAAAGATTATTATGACGCTTTGTTTGATTCTGTTGTGTGGTTCTTCTTATAATCGGTGAATTTGGGAGATAGCGTTTGAGTACAAGTAATCAAGTTAATTTCCAATTTTTGGCGAACAAGTGTCCTAGCGAGCAAATGTCCTATCGAGCAAGTGTCCTAGCGAGCAAGTGTCCTGGCGAGCAACTGTCCCCGCGAGCAACTGTCCGGCTCCCCAAAGAAACATCAATCGGTAATGCGGCAACAGACGTTCTAACGAAAGTAGAACTTACAGACAAGTCCTGGAACCAAGTTATACCCCTTTCTTTCTTAGAGCATTTATGTAACCAGAAGACTTGTCAAGTGACTTAACTAGTCCTAACTAGTCTTTTTGACAAAAGCGACCTGGTCCTGACTATAGTCCGGTATTCTAAACGCCAGCTATAACCGTCAAGTATCTGTGAGGGACTAAAGTCAACAAGCACTTTCTGATTAGTCTTTTGGGAAAATAATGTACGGTTCAATTATACATAGAAGTATATGTCACATTTTGTAGAGCGCATAATTTTGTATAAGATTAATTTACAATATTACCAATGGTAGCTTCATGACGAAACTTTTTTCGAAAACTTTCTTCTTGGCTCAATCATGCAACCATGGACTAAAATTTAAAAAATTTTTTTGCACAAAACTACTTATTTGGAAATTATGATAAAATTGCGACGAAGACCTAAATTATTAAAGCTTCAGCGAAATGTTCTTCACGTATACTAAAAACTAGCATGCATAAACTGATGGGGATATCGCTCAGGTGGTTCAATCGCAGATATGTAACAGTGTCGTATGTTCGCTTCTAACCTATTTCTCTATCTTTCTTCCATTTAGACTAACCCAGACGTCGTCATTATATAGCTTGGCAGACTAGTTAATCACACTACTCCGGACGGTTTTCTTTTAATTAACAATAAGAATTTTGAACTAGTTACGACGGGGTCGTTTTTCTCGTAAAAACTAGTCGGGACGCACAGTGGGCATTTTCCCATAGAGCATCTAATTTTTTGAGTTAGAAAATGATTATTTTAGCATAATATGGTCTTACTATGTGTCAGATATTAGCAGAAGTGAAAAAGGTCGAATTCAAAAAGCTCCTTAGGGGACCCTTGCCCTGAATTTTTGTCAAAAATTGTTTTATTTGTAAAACTAACAAACTGTACATCATTCGACGTAGTTTTTCACAGTGATTCCGAATATGACTTTATGTTATGGAAAAAGTGCTCTTATGGGGGAGAAAAACGCGACTTACCTCGAAAACCCTATGGGCTTTTGTAAAATCAATAACTCGACTTAGAAAAAAGACGAGATCATCATAAATACACAATAGGCTGAGGAACATTTTCATGTAATTAGAAGGTCTGTTCAGGCTTAGCGCTTTTTAGCGCTGTCACTGCACTGAGGTTGTCTCATGTCGGACCGTAGTAATCTAGACTAGTAGACCTTTTTTCGTCTCGTACAAGATGCAAAAGGAGTACCTTCTATTATCAGGAGATGCAATAGGTTGTGCTAATTCCGAATATGTGCTTTGGATAGGATAATATTGCACGTCTGTCCATAGAAATAAGAATCTTTGCAGGTGTGTCATATTTGACGGTGTTTTTTGTGAATGTTCGTAAGTTAACTTACTCATCGGAGAAGTTCATTACTAGTCGATCATTATATACCATTCGATAGCGCTTTTCAAGGACTACATTTACTACTGTTCGAATTCAAAAAAGCTCACTTGTCGATTTTTGCTCAAACTTCTGCCTGAATGCCCACTGTGGGACAATAGCCCGGACTACAGTCCTGCGGTAACAAAAGAATTCCATTACCTTACCATGGTAATAGTAAAAAACGGATTTTAATTCCTGGTAATAAAAATTAACAAAAATTTTAATTCATGATAATGGTAGTGGTAACGGATACTTTTCAGATTCCGTTCATAATCATACGATCTCTTTATTATAAATGGTATCGTATATCACTTTAGTGTATATAATACAGTCAAACGTTATATAACGTTCAGACTAGTCCGCGATCTTAATATTCTTCATTTTGTGCCTCACACACGTGTTTATGTTTTTTCTTTCCCTTCTACGGGAATATGTTCTTACCATGGGAATTCCATTGCCACAAAAAGAAAATTTCTATCGATAGTAATGGTATGGGAAATGGTAACAAAAAAGTCGTGGGAACAGGACTCTAATCCGGACTAGGAAGGAAGACTAGCGATTTCACCCGTCTTTTGCTCATTTGGGTGGAGAATTTCACAGCGCACGTTTTAAAATAACAATTCCAACGCAGAAAAAATACCTCTAAGTGGAAGGAAGCATAGGCAAAATAAGCATTTCATCTTATCGATAAAAGAAAAATTCAAATAAATTCAATTGAAATAAAAAATTTCGATTAATGAGAATTTGCTTCTGTGGCTAAGACTAAGTTCAACAAAAGTAAGCCATCTAAGGTCCGACTTGTAATATCAATGACCCGAGCCAAACTACAAAAAGGAACAAAACCAAAAAAGAAACAGAAAAAAACAAAAGGGAGTGTGGAGACGGAACTGCTTTGCATGCAAAAAATGAAAATTATTTTTTACATAAGAGAGAAAATATTCAAAGAGATCATCTGAAATATGTACTGATGCAGAGAGGTAAACAGCTAAGCAAACGTTTTCTGTAGGCCGGGTGGTAGATGTCGCCAGATAGCAGTCAACTGTGACAATACAAAAAAGCGGTATATGGGTAATAAAATTGACAGCGTATAGATAATCTATTATAACAAATCGATTAGAAATACTTCCAACCTCTTTGGGATCTGCAGAGGGTGTGCAGAAAATCTTTTAGCTTTATACTACATTAGATGGTTTTCCGGTGGAATCAGAGAAGTTCATAGCATTTCTCATCTATACTGGTTGCGAACGCCGACCGAAGAGAAGCATGAGGATTGTTTTAAATTCAGGAATAGTTTTAGACCTCTACAGATTTTTGATTTATATATGTATATCAGATTACCACCTTACACATAAAAAAAGAAAAAAATCCAGAACATGCCTTAGTTAAGGCCCCAGCGAGCGCCGACCGAAGGGAGGCATGAGCATTGTGTTCGATTTATAAGTCACCAAAGGGCGTTCGCCTCCGCAGATCCAACTTAATAAAGTCAAGGGACCGAGCGAGTGAAAACGAGCGTTACCTTGTGATTTATTCCCTGGACTTTAGCGTAGGGTCTTACAAAATGTGGTTGTCTGTGTGTGTCAACTGTGATAATACAAAGAAAGTCGGCTACGGATAATAAACTTACAGTGTACAGAGAATCTATCATAGCGAATCGATTAAAAATAGTTCTAATCGCCTTAGGATCCGTAGAGGGTGTCCAGAAAACCTTTTATTATTTTTTTCTGTAGGTCGTGGATAGATATCGCCAGCAGTCAACTGTGATAATACAAAAAATTTTATTTTTCGTGGAAGCAGAGAAGTTCACAGCAGTGTTTCTAACATTACGCGTACGCCTTTGTTCCAAATCGTACGGTACGCGAACTAAACTGAAAATACGCTCTGATATACGCTTTGTGTTTGATTTCAGCGCGCACGCAGTACGCTCTGGGAAAAAAAATACGCTTTGAGATTTGTAAGGATTTAAAGAAAAAGAATAGCATTTGACTACTTACTATTAAGCGGTTTATTTTTAGATAGAAAATGAACGTGAAAACACCGAAAAAGCCGTTTAAAACACTCGATAATTTTATTTTGAAACCATCATCACCGACCACAACGTCTTTGACAATCACATCAATTCTGTCTCAACCTGATCAAGATGAAGTTGAAAACCAATGAATGCCCCCGATTTTATCAGAATCACAATCGAAGTTGCCGTTGAATGATCATAATTATTATTTATTAGTTAACAATGAAACAACTATTACAACAACAACCACAGAGACAATATCAGATATAACAACAACTCCCACTCGTCAAAATCATCGGTCACAGTATTTGGAAGCATGGGAAAAGAAGGTGGAAGCTTTATATAAAACGTACGTATTCGATTTATTGGGTGGACGACGTGAACAGTTAATGTGTTGGTTTTACAAGAAGGTGGATGAAAATGAGGCAATAACAATGCGTTGTGAACTGTGTGAAAAATTTAACAAGATAAAAAACTGTAATAGCAAACCCTAGTCGAGACTCCTGATTAATCTCCCGCAGGAGTCCTGGACAAAAAGTCCTACAGGAGTCAGCAGGAGTCCTGTCACGGGATCCCGGCAGGATCCTCTGTGGAGTCATGGAGGATTTTTAAGGG
>CAJNOQ010000753.1:0-41933 GCA_905250885.1 Didymodactylos carnosus
AGCCGTAGATGTATAAATACTTAACACATATTCAACGTGAAGGAAAAATAGCCCAAAGTGATCTTCCCTCCTAATACAAAATAGTTGTTTGACTATCAAAAGAAAACGAGAAAAATTGTTATGTTTTTTTTAGAAGTTAGTAATGATTTAAAAATTCATAACTACGTTCTTTTCAGTCAAAGTAACGAAGTATTTCGCACAGAAAAGTAGTTACAAGCATTTGCTAATGCTAAATTTTTGACGTGCTATACAGTGAATCAATGGCTATCTGTCAGTAAATGATACAAAGCAGAGGAAAATTTCATTTTACTGTCATAGTTCATCTGTAAGTGCTTAAAAAGTCCGAAATTATTACGGAAGTTCATTGAACCAACTAACCACCATTACAAAAAGAAATTAAAGAAAACTATTACACTCGTTTTGTTTTAACCTGGCGGAAAACTGGAATTTCTCGATAAGTTAGGTCTAGTGTACCGCTACCGTTCGAAAACGGATGATATTGCTGTGCTGGTGCTTGCGTTGTTTAATCAAGAAGAGATACCGTTGCGGTTTCATCGAAGGTTGGATAGGACTTCACTGCAGTTTTATGACGCTAGACCCAAAAGAAAAAAGGTTCTAAGTCGTTACATAGTCTCTGTCAGTCACAACGAAAGAGATTATAGCAATAATTGCTGATCTTATCATGTTTGTTCTAACGTTGTTTAGTGCTTGACAAAACGTTTGATTAATAGTGCAACACAAGAATCTTTTTTGTTCATGAAAGGGTCTTAGAAAACTGTTCGTCGACTTGAAAGGTTATGGAAATCAGTGTCTGTCGATATCTAGTAGGATGCACTTCATACGCACACAAAAAGTGCCATGTTACAGAGCACTACTATGCAAATAAGACAGCAATGTGAGCCAATGAGACAAATACATCTTGTAGGCTATACTCAGTAGTTATTGACATTAATGATAGTTTAAACTTAGTCCACATGGAGTCCTAATTTAAGACGAGTTCCTCTACCTCTCAAAGTATTTTTTTTTCTATATAATATGAACGATCTGAACCAAACGTTTAAAGAATGTATATTATTTTCAGTCTTTCAACGGTTTATTCTCACATTACTCGACAACTGTTCTTTCTTCCTTATATTCTTTTAACCTTTCTTCATATAAAAACCATCCATCTCGAGATCAATCAATAAGCAATTTAAAATAAAGATTGTATTTCAGCTATTGGAGGTTTTTCTATTACCATCAATTAAGACTTAAAAAGCCTTTTCTTTTTTTTTCTTTGTTTTAACATTAAATCAATTTAAGAAATCAACTTATTCGTTTGTTGATGTGTCATAATTCATTCATTGTTATAAAATGAACTACTCTTGTTATATTGTTATGTTTGAAAAAAAGATCGGTTTGTCCCTAAACGATTCTATCGACCCAATTCGAGAAAGACAGAGTTAAGGTACGACAAGCAACACAACTTCTTCTTTTGATTCTTCTAGAAATGAGTTTTGTATGAGTCTTTAGTAACTGAAAAGCGGTTGTAAAATTAAATCAAAATTATTTTATCAAGCCCAGTTTTCATATTCATATGTATTAATTTACGTTTATCTGATATTTTTCTTGGATTTTGACAGCTAAAAGAAATCAGAAGAGGTCATTGTGTAGTTAAAAGAGACGATCAAGAGGTGTGTGCATAAAAACAAGACTGAAGACAAACCTCCTAGAACCGATTGAAAATTCTTTCAGCTACTTCTAAATCACTGTTCTGATTTCTTTTCTAACTTACGATAATTTGAAGATCGACCTGAACTTCAAATTATCGTAAAGTTAGAGTATTCATAGTGATGTCTGTTTGATACGATCAGATATTCGAAACCATCGTCAATTATGATATGAGTTCCGCTTTAAGATGTTTATTGTCTTCTGGGTTCGCTGATCTATTGAATACTAGTGAACTCAGCATTCAGTTTTACAGATTATACGACGTATGATAATACTTTGTCTATCCATAGATTATCATTCAGATAGACGACATCGGAAGTTCTATTTCTTTGGAATAAAATGATAGTAATCAGTCGATGGGTATAAATTTTTCTGAAAATTATACATGTCCCTAGGCTACAGGGGTATCTAACAATGATGACGAAAGTACCAAGCGATAATTAACTGATAACAAGTTATATGAGTACACTTCTCTTGGGCCACTGTATATATAATTTGACTGACACACTCATCAACATTTCTAGCCTTTATTATAACAAAGGCGTTACTAAGAATGATAATTGTGTAGATCCAAATAAAAAATAAAGATTTTTCTTTTACAATGAAAATCCATTATCTATCGTTGATATAAAAAAAAAGAGAAAAGAAGAGAGAAGACGATAGATTTGTTCAAACAAACAATTATTATTCAAAGAAAACACACACATTCAAAGAATAGTTTTTCGTATAACCAAGGAGAGTATCATGACCTTTGTTAGTTGTTGCTATTTTTTTCTGATAGGTTAGAATTTTGTTCTTTGGTGTAATTGTCACGGTATAGCAGAACTATTTGTGTTTTTCTTTTGTGAATGTGTGTATGTGTACGAGGGCAATTACTTTTCAAATGTCAACAAATAAAAACTTGACCATATCATCCTGTTTTTTGGATCAATTGAAAATACTTTATTTCTCATCCATAATGTTGTTTAAAGTTGAAAAAAACAAAAAAGGTTAGTTTTAATAGAACAAATCTCGTAAGCAAGCACCGCTACGTGGCGGAACAAAGCTGAAAAAACTTAATCTGACTAAGTCAGCTTTAACATGGAAAATTCTATCTATTCCGTCGAATATTTTCTTTTTTTTGACGAACAAACTGAAAGTTATCTCAATTTTCATGTTTGTTTTGCAATGTTTACACTCTAATCTTTCATTGCTTTCCAACAAAAAGATGAGGTGATATTCTGCACTCTACATTTCTATAGAGATTCTAAATATAGTCGATGAGTTGAATAGCCTATATCTTTCACCTGCTCGCTCATTTTACAAATATTCGTTATGAGTCCATTATACGAACATACGCCTTTTATCTATGACGCGCGAATATCTATAAAATTTTGTCATGAAGATGAGATGGTTAATTGTGACTGATACTAAATAAAGTTGGTAGTTGATATCACGAGTCTATTTTGTATAAATACTATTTGTCATAAATGTCACTTAAAAGAAAACTTCTCTATCCCATATATTAATTACTTAAAGAAAGAAAATAGCATTACAAATAAATATGTCCTTAATAGAAAATGTGTATGCTGAAGTGGACAACTGTGTATATATTACATAGTTGGTAAACTGAAATTTGTACAAAAAATATATATTTGTCTGAGTATCAGCTTAAATGAGTTTGTCAGCATTGCTAAGTTTGTTCTTGTTTATCTGTCGAGAGAAAAACGAATAAATAGAGTATAAATTGTGTGTCTGTTGTACTACTTACTTATCAGGAGTCATATATATTGATATCATCAATATAAATGGTACGATAGTTTTGATTCGGAATGGATTGGATTCAAAAAAGTAAACAGTCGAATGTATTCGATGTTATAAAAAAACATTGTAAACATTGAGCTTAGGATCTAAAATGAAACTCTTTCTACATATTGAAACCACCATATGCAATCTCTTACAGAATCACATAGAAGTTGTTGTTCTACTTTTTCTCGAATATGGTCATTTGATCCTAAATGATGTCATGTGGCACAATAGGTGTCATATATATCCAATTTTTCTATGGCATCGTTTTTCGCCGAGAAGATGAGGTTGACAGAGCAAAAGGTGCAATGGAATTTTGACAACTTTAGAGTCAAAATGTCATGTTTGTCTATGTTTTGACAAAAATACAGTGTCTTTTCTAGTAATAAACTAAGACTATTACTTTATGAAGAAGAGAAGCATTACAAAAGGGAATAACTATGTTAAAAGAAGAGTGAAAGCTCGAAACACATTCTGCTACCAAATGCTAGCGAAAATAATTAGATGTTTGGATCCTTTAGTTATACAATTCATCGCCAGGCAAGATCCTAAGTATCTTTATCTTAGGACTGTTACTGTCTGTTGGCCTTTTTTAATGTATTCCTGAAAATTATAAGAAGTAACAATTATGATTTCTAGCTTCAGTTGTTGTTATCCTTGACGCATATTTTTCTTTTTAGTAGTAGAAGTCGAGCTTAGTCAAATCTTAACATAGTTAAAAGAACCATAAAGAAAAAAATTAAAGAACATTGAACTTTCTGAGTTAAGTTCATGAATCAGTTTCATGATAATACGTTTTATAAATTATAAACATAATTCGTTATTAATTCACAAGGTTAATTGATTTAATGATGATTAAGCTCTAAAATATATCAGGTATAATAATCATCGGATTATCTTTATTCAAGGTTCAAGGTATAAATTTCTATACATTTTTTCTCCCCAGATATAGCTACTAATTTGGTCAGCTAGAAGAATTGTACAAATGTCAATCTTACAAATAAAAGCTCTTCAATTTTTTTTAAACACGTACAATACAGTATTTGAAGAAGAGTTAAAACAATAAAAGTCTATCATTAATCATTTTTCTTCTTTTTCATTTAGAATAAACACATCATATACTTCGGCACTCTTTTGTTTCTTTTATATTTTGTACATGTTTTGTTGTTCTCTTATTAAAACATGACATTTCGTATGAATATAAGATACATGTAGAACAAAATCTATGTATACGTTTGTTTTATCTACTTTATACATGATAAAACTACAAAATGAAGTTGAGTAGAACTGGTAAGGATGTATTATCTTTTTTTTTTTTTTTTATAGATTTCGACTTTTAATTTCCGTTTTAAAGGAGGGAAACAGCGCGCGTGTATAGTAGGTCGAGTATACATGAATATAGTCATAAAAAAAGAGAACATTTGTAATTGTCAAAGACGATATGATGATGATGGAAACTAATGAATGCGTTACCTGAGAGACGAGAACAGAATGACGACTAAAATTAGGATTAATAGCATGACCTAATGAAGGAAGAACAATAAAGAAACACCACTTTCATCTCGATTCATTTCTTTAACTTTAGAAATTATTTTTTTTAATGTTTTTTCTGTCTAGTTGAGGAAAAAGCTTTTAACAATGAAAAATTAAATATCTTTTCATCTCATGCATGTAACGAATCATTAAAATTGTGACGTATTTGAATGTCAAGTATTTTTTAATTTAGTAAATGATAAATTTCCGTTGCATTTGTCAGAATAATTGTTCATATGATAGAGAGGTGATATTTCTTCCCAGATTTTATTATCAGGTCAGTATATATCAGACATAAGGTGTATTTTTTCCTATGGGAATATTAAGATTATTGATTTTGTATAAGACCGTAGGGACGGACGAGTAAAATAATGAATTTTTCCCTTGATACATTCCATTGTATTTGAACACGGTAGGCTGACGTCTGGAGCGTTTTTGAAACTTTTTTTTCTAATAATTTGTCTATATACCTATTATTTATGACTTCATGATTTTTCTGAAATTTCTTTCATCAGATCGTGTTCAAAACATAATGAACTATTTGAGATCAACTCTGCTGTTCAATAAGAAGCAATTAGATATTTGTAAAAATATCTTCTTTGTTCGAATATGGCAAAAAAGTACTTCAGAAATCTTCTAAATACCAAAAAGAATTCATATTAGACATCAAAGAAGCTCAAAATTTCTAGTCAAAAACTTCATCTTGCTATAAACAAAAATCATTATTTAAATCAAGAGAAGAAGGATTGTTTCATACAAAATGATCGATTTTTTTTGTTTATTTATTAGATAGACTTTTATTAGTAGAATTGTATTCAATATTAGTATGCGAAGCTAACTCAATGGATATTATTATTCAGACATGAAGCATAACTTTCGTTCTTTTTAAACAGAATACAGTAGTCATCAGGTTAAGTTTCTTTTTAACATGTTAAACGAAATTTTTATTAGATTTCATTTACCAAATATTATATAGCATTCTATTGTTTATTCATACTAGAGATGAAAACATTTTCCGTTTTGCCTGTAGGGTACGGAACTTCAATGTCTATTTTTACTTAAAACGGAATTTGAGTGGAACGCATAAATAATACACGCTTTAATTTCGTTTTGTATACTGATATTGAATACAATCTTTACTTTGCATTTTGAATTAGAAATTAGAATTTATGGTGGAAAAATGTATAACCTTACTTGTCTCCCTCCTGTACTCAATTTGTACTAGTAAATACTATTATCAACACGAAATATAAGGGAAAGTCAATTAGTTCTTTTTCCCAAGTAAATAGTATGGTTTAAAGGGTATATTGCTTGTCATATAGTTTAAAGTTATTGTGTTCGAACCTCAGCGCACTCAAATTGCCTAATAACTTCTGATAGGTTAGTGATATTTACTTGTCCTGAATCAACCCTCGGATAGCATACTTACGACATTATAGTTACCTAGTTGGCTAGAAAGCTGATACGCGGTGAGCAAGTATCAAGGGGGAAAGCACGAAGTCCTGAAATCGAATCTAGTAGAATCCGATGGAATCCGGGATTCTACACTTCTCCCGAAACAGAACAAAAGTGTTCTAAACTTCTAAAGTGTTGGGAAACTTTTCCCCAAAACAACAAAAATGTTCTGCTTTGGGGGAAAGTTCCAGAGAATCCAAGGGAATCTTATGGATTCCAAGAGAATCCTTGGAATCCCGGAGAATTCAGGATTCTAGGATTCTGTGCTTTCCCCCTTGGCAAGTATGCAGAGGAGTCCGTGTAATTGAGCGAAAGAACTCTGCGTCCGTATTGTCTTCTGTCCACAATTATGGTTAATGATTTATAAAGAGATAGACGACCACCTTCGAAAACTGCTAGCTTCGGGAAAGGTAGCAGACGATTATAGAAACTCACAATTTTCTCAAAGATATGCCAGTACCCTATACCGGTAATGGTAGCTGCAGGATGGGTAAGTTCTTTCTCTTCTCTTAGTGCAGTTGATGCTGAGCAAAAGAATACTGTTGCTGGAGTTAATATTTTGTCCACTCTTTGACAACTAGAAAAGTAACCCTGTCGTCTGTATAGTGAATAATGAAATTTTTCTAAGATACCATGTGAAAGAGAAATTTCGAAAAATGCAGGAACTTCGTAGAATATACGCGCAAGACCCCCAGAAAACTGGAACAAACTTTCTTATGCAAATTGCCTTTGAAAAGCGAAAGAATATCCTCAATATATTTAAACTAGTTTTGTCTGACAACCAAAACCATTAAACCAACCGGTTAGCTGCCGAAAAAAATCATAATAAGTTGGCCGAGTGCATCGACTTGACGGCTCGATTGCTTTCATGCGAGAGATTATGAAACAAAATAGGAGGCGGATAAGAGTGCTTCTTTTCTACTCTAATTTTTGAGTCGTCCACTTGACGAGAATAAAGAATAATAAATCAATGTATTTTATTTTTGAAAACAAAGCACCAGATGTTCTATTCTTTTTTTCCAAAATATCATAAACGCGATTTTGATTACGGTAATTAAATTCAAAGAAACAAATAACATGTATTTTTAACTGTCTAATAGAAAAGTGACGAGATCGAATGTAATAAAAATCAGACTGTCTGACATCGGGTTGATCTGTCGAACAGTAATTTGGCACGGGATGACTTGACTGATACCGCACTCCAGTGCATTACTGATGCCGTCCTAGCATCAGTTTCGACAATCATCTTTTAGTTGGAAGTTCACTGGTTTTAACTAACCGAAATCCTACTGAGAGTTTGGGATTCGGGCATTCATTTTTAGGCAAAGACGTCTGTGATTATTAATTTGCGAAAGCATTCCACTAGAGAGGTGCACGGGTACCATTTTCGTATCCGTACACGACCCGAAAATTTTTTTTCCACGCGTACCCGACCTGACAACTTTGTACCCGTACCCGACCCGTAATCGACTTATATCTAAAAATTTTCTCCTTTTTGTTTTTCGGCTGAAGATGTCAAATTATCATTACGTTTTCAAGTAATTCTTTTTTAAACCTTCATGTATGTTAGCTAAGTTCCTGCATTTTTTCACTAAAATTTTGTGGGTTTTCCATTAGAAGCTTCCGGTTTTCGGATAAATTAAAAAAAAATAGAACCCGTACCCGTAACTGCTCTGCCCGTACCCAAACTTCGGGTCGGGTTGCACATCTCTACATTCCACATTACTCTTTTTAGTAAAACATGCAATAAGTCACTACCATATTTTTAAACTACAAAGAAATTATATGGATTCTGACATCAAACGCCACCCTAGTCTCCTTTCCCTGGAAAACTTCCCAGAGTGTCATGAAAGAGATCCTCCAGGGAGTTCTAAGGGACTTTTCAGAGAATCCAAGGAGTCGCTATCCTAATCCACTTTCCGTGAACTCTGACGAGGCACATACAAGAGCATGTCGTCACTTAATCTAAAAACGAGCATCAGTTTTCGTCGACATTTGCACTTTTTATATACTTTTACAACAAAACGGTGGGTATGTTGTGCATTGTCCCTAAGAAATCCTGAGAGAGCCCGTGGAAATTATTTTTCTTTCTTCCATTCCCGAAAAATCAGGGACTGCACAGCGATTTTACAGGGAGTCATCAGTGAGTCCTTGAGGTTTTCACAGCCTTGCGGACTTTTACAGGAAAAGTAGATTAGGGCATGTATATCCCAGTTAGTAAGTGTATCTGATTATGTATCAAGAGAGGGCGCTTTCAGACTAACCTGTTTAGCTGTTAATGTGTGAGATAAAATAAATTACTTTTTCAGATAGGGTTCTAACATCGTCTTCTTTTAGGATGTGATTGGAACATCCATTCTAACATTATTTTTTCTCTTAAGCGAAGTGAATGGAAATGTTACTAGTATAATTTAGTTCTTGAATATAATCTATGACAAAGATATATGAGTTATACAATAAACTGAGAACGCCAGCAAAAATAAAATGATTCATTCAATAATTATTGATTATTGCTAAAGAGAAAATCTCGAAAAGTTCTTAGCTATGAGCTAAGAATAGTCAAGAGTAATATCTTCTTTTTGTCAGGAAGAACTCACTCAAACAATAGTTTAATCGCCTTTTTTTCAGAGAAAACGATACGGTGTAATTTGATAAATCCATCGACGTCATAGAGTGAAAATAAATACGATTTATCTTCGCAACTATAGTTCCTTACAGAAACGAAATTATTTTTAAACCTAAAAAGAGGTCTTAAAATATTATTTTATTTTCAGTTAGTATGGAGTTTTGCTTTTAAAGATCTAAATGCATTCAACTTCAAAAAAGATTAAAACATAAACTGCTTTGTTGAAAAGAATGACGCGAATCTTATTCATTCTCAACAAACGATCTATGTGTAAGAATGCATACACACCCCGATCTTTTTCAACTCCGTTGAGAAATGTGAAGTAAACGTCTTATTGAGTTCAAAAATTCATATTTAAAACAGAACAGTGAAGAAGACATTTGGTATATTTTTGCCTAGAATTCTTTGACATGTTCTTTAATAGGTTTTCTAAAAAACTTCAGTTTTCATCCATGCACATTATGACCCTACCAAAACTTTACTGAACAAGTTCAACAATTTTATCAGACATACCTGGGACCGTGTCTCAAAATGCAAATTCTTTTTCATTTCTGATTTTTTCTTCTCGAGATATGAAAAAAAATGTTCAATACCCTACTTAAAATCTCAGCTTTTGGCTTTGAAACCCTATAACTCGAAGAAAAAATCAGAAGTGAAAAAGAATTTGCATTCTGAAACATGGTCTCAGGTATGTCTGATAAAATTGTTGAACTCGTTCAGTAAAGTTTTGGTAGGGTCATAATGTGCATGGATGAAAACTGAAGTTTTCTAGAAAACCCATAAAAAAACATGTCAAAGAATTCTGAGCAAAAATACACCAAATGTCTTCTTCAATGTTTCAATGTTTCTGGTATGAATTTTTGAATTCAATCAGATGTTTACTTCACATTTCTCAACAAGGTTGTAAAAGACCTTATCATTAAAAGGGTATGAATAGGCGTGTACTATACAATCAAAAGATTTTTTATTTTATAGAAAGTGTTAGAATCAAAAAATATATGTTATCTATTTCAAGTATAAAATGTATAATAGTTTGTCAAAATATTATGAATTCTCTAATAAAAGTTCATTGGGTTTTGTTAATGCCATAAATCGAAAAGATGAGTATAGATTTTTTTTCTATTGAGTTCGTGTGAATGAATAAATGAACGCCAATAATAAATATAGTTTAAAAATAAATGATAAAAAATGATTTCTTTTTCCTTATTACACACATTGTCCATTTGTATTATACCTAGAGAAAAAACACTCTAGGAAATAAAGTAATAAATTACAAATATAGAAACCTGTTAATATATCTTTTATTGTCATCTTTCTTTCTTTTTTTTTCTTCGAAATAATAACTGTGTTCAACGAAATAATATGTAATTTGATAGGAAAAAACGATTAATAAAAATTTAATAACGGTAGATATATTTATATTTATCATAGATTTTTTTTTTCAGACATTTACTATTGCGTATATTTTGAAAAAAAATGAGGACAGATCTAAGCTTTTAAAACATCGAGAATACTCTAATTACAAAAACATGTATACTACTCTCAGGCAACATTCTTTTTTATATTGTTCAATTTTACATCATGTAATTAATAGTTTCAAAAAAAAACAAAAAAAAAACAAATGAAATCTTTTCTATTAGTAACTAGATGTTGAACGTTTTAGAAGAAAAATTTCGAGTATAATTGAAAGATAGATGTCTAATGTTATTTTAATGTTTCGAGGTTAAGAAAATACTATAAGAATTTAAATATTATTCTATCAATATACTCGCTATATAAATTTATACAAAGTCTTTTGTTTGTCCGTAGAGTAGAGTTTCATTTTTTATTTTAGATGATTGTCAATATATCATCTTTTTTTTTTCTTTTTTCTCATTAACATCATTAGCGCAAAGTAACAATTATCTAGGTATAAAATCGGTTACATAAGTTTAAAAAAAAGAGAATAAATGCCGTAATCAAGAATTATATCCATTATTTTACATTAGAAAAAAAAAAAAAAAAAAAGGAAAAAAAAATGTTGTGTAGTTACAATTTTGTAAAGAACAAGGATAAAAGAAATTAGAGTTTATGTCCTAAGATAGAAGTATAAAAAACGACATTTGTTTTTCTATTTTAAATTTTGTTGTAAATCAACGAATATATTGTCGAATTGTTCATGTTTAAAGTAAGATAATTATCGAGAGACCCGTTTTTTTTTATCTTTGATCGTTGAATCTAACAGATGTAAATGAACGAGATGCATATTTTACAAAAAATATATATACATATTTTGAAAAAAAATTCATTATCATTCTAGATTCTTTTCTAAGACATTCAGATTTACATATCATACTGTTTTTGTCAAAAAACAACAACAACAAGATATTGTACAGCTTAGTGTGAGTTCCCAGGAGGAATTATGCGAACTAATGAATCTTTGTTCTACAAATATATCAGTAAAGAAAATTTTTATGTTTTTTTATTATCTTCACATACTTAATGAATCATTCACGGCTATACTATAGCTTAAAAAATGCTAATTAATTATGAAGAATTATTGTTTTGTCACAGATAAATGTATATACTTTATGGATGACACTTATTTGTCTATCTTGTTTATAAACCATGAATATTGTTGACAAAGAAAAGATTTTGTAATTTCGATTAACATAGTAAAAGTCAATAGTTTAATTGATGCTTTTAAATAAAAAACATGTGGCAGTCATAATTCTATATAGTACCGTAAGGTTTATTTTTCGCTTCTGTTCTTCTAATATTTCATTTTATTCTTTCATTCTACTTTCTTTGATTGAAGTCTCTCAAACTCTTTTCTTTTCTTCTAGAAATATAGACATATAAAGAATAATCATTATAATATAAAATAGATTCTAGACTGTATACTAGTTATGTTTACTGACAGTTATATATATTTACTTACATATCGAAAAAAAAAAAACACAAAATAAAAATGTTGTTACTAACTAAAAAAATAAAAAATAAACATCAGTATGTAATCTACAAACAGAAATTCGTCTGTTTATATAGATTTATAAGTGTATGACGATGTTGTTAAAGATCATAAGAGATGATAGAAGAAAAAAAATGATCAATTGATTTTTTGTATATGAGGTATAAACATTTGATACTAGAGTTAAGTAGTGAACCTTTTGTTTGAAATTTTATCTACCTTTTTTTGTTTTTGTTTGTTTTATTTTTTGATCAAGTATTTTTTTTCTTTAAGAAATAGACAAAACAAGATTTCTAATAAAATGATGTTACTTAGTTTTGTAAAAATTTATATTGTGATGTTGATGTTATTTATCCTTGTTTATATCAACAAGTTGATAAAGTTCTTTATATGGAAGAGTAAAACTCTTTTAGTTACATTTAGACACGTTGATTGTTATCAAAAAATTATTTTTTGTGTCCGAGGCCACTGATTAGTGCCCGATCCGGGCACAAATAAATGTTTTCACAATTTTGTGCCCGGAAAAAGAAATGTGCCCGTCAATTGCATTGATTAGTGTCCGGTTTACGGTTTTTAATGGAAATTTTAAGAAACAAGAGTTTTGGCACTTTATGTGTATTTGATGTTAAAACAATGAACTCATTCTCATCTTTTATTAAACAATGCATTTTTTATGTTTGTTCTGTACGTTTAATAGATACATTTTGACCATTTATATACGAATAGAAATCAGATCTGTTTAAAAATCTGTCAGCAAAGATACACTATCACTACACTACAGTATAGATGTTAATGTTGTTTTTACTTCAGTCGAATTGTAAACAAAGTTCCTTATACAACATGGACATTTGTACGATTGAATCTATTTATATACATTCTTATTATTTTCACAAGACAATCGTGAAAAAACCGGGCACAAAACAGTGATTTTCTTCGCTTTCTATTTTAAAAACGAACCGGACACAAATCGATAAAAAAACTAGGCACATTTCTTTTTCCGGGCACAAAAGCAACCCGGACCGGGCATTAATCAGTAGCATCGGGCACGAAATAAATGAGAAAGTCGGACACAAAAAAATTCTTACCCATTCTTGTTGTCATAAATCATATTTCATTGTCTACTTTAATCTTAATTGGATATCGTACACGTATGACGACTTTCTCCTCGTTATAGATATTCTGATTAATAAATTTAAAAAAACCAAATATCTTCATAAACGAACATAGTGAACTGAGATCTATAGAATCGATAGATAAAATAAAATTTTGATGTTAATATTTTAAGGAATAATCGTGAACAAGATCACATTGAATTTATCTGTTTTCCTATTTATTCTATGCGTTGATATTTTTGATGATGTCTCTTTTCAACAATATTCGCAAATAAAAAGCATACGATAAACAAGTGTATAGAAAGATAACGCTTGTGTATCATCATAACAAAGAAAAACATACAGAATTTTCAAAAGAAAGTCTATCTCATTACACTCTATACACACATTATACCATCTAATTCTATTTCTAGAATTAATTCTATCAGTATTATGAAAAACACAATTTATTTTATATTTTATTATTTGTAATCTATACAGAATTTAAAAATTATGGTTAAATCATCATCATTAACATACGATAGAAGTACTCTTCAAACGTTTATTGAATTAACAAAAAAAAACAATTCTTCTTTTTTATCAATCTCTCATGCCTATGATACAACCAATACTTCATTACTCTATCATACTGATAAACATAAATATCCTATATTACAACAACTAACTATTTATATAACATTTGTATTATCGGTTATTGGACTAGTTGGTAATGCTTGCACAATTATTGTATTAAATCAACGATCAATGAGAAAATGGTATGTACATATAATGAGAAAAATAGAATAAAATAATTATTTATTAATAGAAAATAATATTTGAATAAATAATTTTAATTTAATTAAATTATAAAATTCTAATAAAGATGTAAAATTTATTCTAACTATTGTTATTTTATTTTTGTTTTATTTTAGGCGTTCATCTACATTACTCACTGCTTTAGCTATAGTCGATTTTGTCTATTTATTAATTATATTTTTAGCTTTAATTGATAATTTAACAAATAATATCATCGGTTTAAATCGTTATTTAATGTTATGTCAAGTAACAGTTTATATTACTCATATTTGCTCATTTTTATCTGCCAATTATACACTCTCATTTACTTTTCAACGTTTTATCGCTGTTTGGTTTCCATTACATTCACAATCAATTATATCATATCGTTCGTCAATAACAAATATAATCGTTTTAATTATTATTGCTTGTGGATTTTATTCATTTTCATTTTTATTTACAAATATTGAAGATGGTCAATGTAAAGAAGATGATAAATTTCCCGCTTTGTTTCCACTTTTAATTGTCGATGTTTGTTTAACATTTGTTGTACCATTTACATTTATTCTTTTATCTAATTGTGCCATTGTTTATAGTTTACGCACAAGAAAAATGACATCAAGATTGTTGGGAATTGGTAAGACGAATAGTGTTATTATAGAAATTGAGTGCTGAGATAAATCTTCTGAGAGGCTAAAAAGTGAACGTGTTCATCATACAACATAAATAGCCAAGTCACAGATTTACACTTTCTTTTTCACCTATTCGATCATAGCATCTTGTTTAATCTTCACTAGGCTGCTTTACTCGTAAATGGATAAGAAAAAAGATCGAACACGGATGTGCGTTTTCTTAAAAAAGCTGAAATTAAAACAAACATGAAGATTTTACGCAATCATTTTCGACAATAATGTGGCATTTCACTTTTTCACAGAAGTTATGAGCACATGGCATTGTTCCATTTTAATGGGTACGCAGGATTGCCCACCGAGGAGGAGAAATCATTGACTGTAGTGACTAAAAAACGGCGCTGCAGTTAATGGTTTCTCCTTCTCAGTTGGCAACCCGGCGGGTACGACAGAATCCAAAAAGATTTGCTATTCAATTCTCTACAAAAACCTATAGAAAGTTTGATAAAAATGTTTAATGGTAAAAACATACAGAAAAAATCTAGCAAAACACCAATAAGATAAACTTTTTAAATTTAAAACCAACTTTTTGAAATTTACGAATTGAACGTCTAAGATATTAAACAGATTCATCAGCCTATTGTAGGCCTTAAAAAGCTTTATCTTTTGACATAAAAAAAGTTTTTACCCAGAGAGAGATTCTTGTAAAAAAATTTCTTTCTTTTCTAGGTTCTATAATAAAATCAACGTTTTCGTTTCCGTTTCCTAGTGCTTTTGAGTAAAACGCATATGAGTCGGTCAAAATTTTATGTTTCGAGCATAGGTTATTTTTATTTTTCACCAGAAATGATTACTCTCTTATAACCATGTATTAAAATTAAAATTAAAAATTTTCATTAGTAGTTTGAGAATGAACGAACGAGGGCAAAAAAACGATTTTTTAAGATGTATCCTAGATGAAACTTATAATTTACTAAATTTGTTCAAATGATTATTTTTCCAGGTCTACAAGTAGAATCACACTTGAAAGTACTCTGATTCATTTTGATGACTCGCTAAATAATTGAAAGAAATTTAAACTTTCTCCAAAATAAATTTAAGAAGTTTGCCTTATTGGTTTTTTGTACCATTAAACATTTTTATCAAATTTCTTACAGATTTTTGTAGAGAATTGAATGGCAACTCTTTTTGAAAAGAAAAAGAGATGTGAGAATAATGGAAAATACTAATAATATCATTATCTCTACCACACTTGTTAATATGTGAATTTTGCTAAAAGGATCAGAGTTATAATCGATAGTGGTGAACGGGCAAGTCGTTCCGTTCCGGTAAGACTTTTTAGAATGGTCGCCCAAAAAAAAGTGTCATTTTGAACTGTTTTTGAATAAAATTAGTTTTTCACTATAAAAAAATAGAAAATTGACAACGGCCGTTCCGTTCGGATAGAAAATTTTTAAAACGATACCATTTCCGTTCTAAGAATTTTGGAACGACTACATCTCTGATTTGAAATTTAAAATTCTTCAAACTTTCTCAGTAATTAATATTCAATTTGAAATGTTTCATTTAAAGTCACTTTTAAAGTATATTTCAGATTCATTTATTCAGATTCATTAAAAAAAGAAATTAAATTATAGTTTGTACTCTAGATACGACTAACATCCTTTGTTTTCTTGTAGGCACGTCTGTATCTTCAACATCTCGTCCACATTATTCACCCGGTCCAACAAAATCGTCTTTACTACCTGAAATTTATCATGAAAAACGTAAATTATTTCAACTTCGTTCAGCAACATCATCGTTAAAATACGTTAATGACTCGTCTCCTATTATAGGACAACAACGTAACGGTGTTGGAACCTATTTAGTATCTAATAACAGCAATAATAGTACACCAACTACTACTAATAATAGTAACACTCCAACACCGACTCATTATCGTTTTTCCCTGAGACAATCGAATGATATTCCTGGCACATCATCATTAAGACAAACTATATCACAAAAAACAACAAAAATGTTAGTCATATGTTCGACAACATTTCTCGTTTTTAATTCACCGTATTGTGCAATATTACTCTATTCATTTTTATCAAAACATGTACTATCTACAGCATTAGATATATTTCGTCATTTTTATTTCATGTCATTTTGTATGAATTTTTTTCTCTATTCTCTATGTGGTAATCGTTTTAGACATGAACTAATATTATTATTTAAACGTTTTATTCGTAGATGTTGTACAAAACAAATTGCTCATAAATGGTTTACCAAACATGGTGTATCATTTTTAAATACGCCATCGTCTTATTCCGTATCGAGACAACTTTAATGCTCTTTCCTATAGATTGATTTTTAATTTTCTTTTTTGTATAGCTTTTTATTCATAGAATACAATTCTTGCTCGTTTTATAGCATCATTGTATTTTAAAATTTTTCAATTCAATTTCTTCAAAAATTTTTTTTTATAAATATGTATAATAAAAGCGACAAATTTTCTATTCCTAAAATAGACAACAAATTGTTTCACCATTTTAGAATTTCAATAATCGATGTACCCGACGTGTATATCGTTTAATTTCTTTCTTTTTTTAAATTTTGTCGATTAAATTGTTTTTTATATGTTTTGGATGAAGATAGATGCAGACTTACGGTTTTCACTATTTGAAAGAGGAGACTTGATTACGCCTTTTCAAAACCAAAGTAATTGTCAAAATGATTTTTAAAGAACATTTTCTAGAAGATCTTTAGAAAACCAAATCATAGCATAAAAAGTTGAAATATAAAATCTAGCGATATACCAGAGTATTCTCTCAAAAATAGGAATTCTCTCACCTCTTCATTTCCCCTCATCTAGGCGTGTCATCGAATTTCCTAAGAGTCCCGCGCAATCGGTTGCAGATGACTTTTGACAAGCACAAAAATAAATGAAAAAACATACGTTATCGACCATCCTGAATCTTGTGACAATGTTTATCTTCAGAAAAAATTCCAGAAAGCTACTGGAAACATGTATCCAGTGAAATAATCCCAAAACATGTACTATTTGGAAAATTAAAACATCCAATTAAAAAAAATCCAAAATTAAAACATCCATAACTCAACCAAAAGTGATCCAGACTAATTCAGAATATCAACGATATTCTCCTATTTGACTCACACTGTATCATGAAGGTCAGTAGACGTTTGCGTTCATAACCGTTGATTCCTTCCGTCTCGTAGAAACCTCCCGTCTAGGAAAGCCTTTTTTGGTTTACAGAGAAAAACTTTCTGTGATAATAATAGACATTTACACAGTGTAGCACAGTGACGGAAAAAACTTTCAGCTCTTAATTCACTGTTTTGACTAAGTTATGGAATATATAGTATTAGTAGATGCCTTTGCACAGGCAAACAAAACAAGTTCATAACTTTGAAAGAAGTACTATGAGCCCAAATCCTTTTAGGACTTTTACTAGCTCAGCACATAAATAATGGGAAACAAAGTGTTACATCTGGGGGAGGTTGCCTCATTAGCTGACGAACTTTATGTTAAGTTCAGATTTTTAAATGTGTAAATAATTTTTGTATCACTAGAGCAAGTATAAATCAACGTATCATTTTTTTCTTCTAAAGAACCAACACATACCCCAGTCTTCGTTATCGAATGGCAAAAATTAGATGTCTCTATCTCCTTTCTTTCAATCGTTATTCAGAAAACGGCAAGATACTTCTATTTTGAAACGGAAAGTACTAAAAGAAGTTTAATTTTTGAATAAAGCATTGTTTAAACTTGTGTAATGTCAAGAGTACTCAACGTAGTCAACTAATCGTATATTATACTGACATGCAAAAGTTTGGAATATGACTGCGAATCTGTAAAAAAAAATCGAAAGACGAATAAAATGTGATTTAGATATCCATTTTTTTATACGAATGCTCCCGTCCGCTTTTGCGTTAGTGTTAAAATTTTGTTTTATATATCTGTCTTTCGGTAATAATAAAAGCATAAATATAGTACAAGAAGGAATGGATAAAAAAAAAACTCGTCAAAGTACAAAAAAAAAAACAGTAGACTACAATAACGAGAATATCAGGAAACTTTTTAAAAAGACAGCCGAGATGTCAAGTTTTACAAAGAGAAATAAAACACACAAAATAAAATTTAAAAGGACAACAACGAATCTGTGGAATGAAGAAACGAAAAATGAACAAGACTAAATGTTAAATGCTATAAGTTTTCATGTTACACATGACACATCTTTATAAAAAAAACAGAAAAAGATACATCCTATGCGTATGTCTAAGAACAGCAGTTTTTGTTTTTATTTTGACTTCTCTAGCTGAAATAATAACATAACAAAAATCTAAATATAAAACTTGATGACATGAATCTTTTCTTCTCAAATCGTTTATAATAATGTACAAAAAGAAAAAGTAATAAAAAAACAATCACGAACAATGACTATGAGAATGGTAAGAATAATTATTTGGTATTTCCAAAGGTTCTTATTTAATAATTTTCATAGTCAATGGACTTGAAAAATTCTTCTAAATAATAATATTTTTTTGTTTTGACCATATTTGATGTTCACATATTTCGACCGCCTAAAAATAAATAAAAAAGAATGTAAATCAATAATGTATACGATGATGTTACTGTATTAAAATAAGAAAATATCGCTGCAGAAAAAAACAGAACAAAATGACATTTTCACTGTTTTCATCATGCTTTGAACACAACATATGCCTGTTTGTTAAGATTTTTCGTTAATTCTTACATTGCATAATTCTGCATTTTGTCTACTTGTACACCAATAATTAATTCCAAAGATACATTTGGCATGAGATTTCTTTATTGTTGATAATGATAATAATTCAATATCTGTTGATTTTGTTGTCATTTTCCATGGTTGATTTTGTTCAGATTTTTGACATATTTGCAAGTTTTGACAAACAATTTTGGCATCAATATCTTGTGAAACCATTTGAACAAGATATGGTCCATATTCATCAACAAATGATTTACTAGAAAAAAAATTTAGTTTTTATAAATAAATAAAAGATGAATAAAATAAAATAAAAATAAAGATAAAATTTTGATGTAGATTATAATGAATAATTTAAATATACATACCATTCTTGTCTTAAATCAAATGCGGAAAATAGTGTACATGTATTTTCAAGCGCTTGTATAACTTTGCCCTCGGTTTTATTTTCAACAATAATCTTTTTCAATCGACTAACAACAAATGTACAAATTGTACATGTAAATGGACTCGTTTGATGTGTTGAGGCAGGAATCTGAATGTGAACATATTGATGATTATCATGGGAAGATGTTGATGAGGGTTTTTCTGATATGATTGTTGCTGATTCTTTATCTACAATAACTTGACATAGACCCATATAGCGACATACTATTTGTGGATCAGCTAATTCTTCAACTAATTTAGCTAATATTGGACCATAATTTTTAATAAATTGATCACACTGACCACGTTCTTTAGCTAAAAATAGAATAAAATGAAAATATGGATAAAAAGGACCATATCTCGCTATTATGTTCAATAAATTCAAATTCAGATCACAAACCTGGTAGTATAGAACAGACTTGTTCTAATGCTGATTCGATGGCTGCTTCGGATTTATTATTTTTTAATATAGCATCCAAATACGATACAACATAATGGCATATTATACACTGAGGCTCAGCATCAACATTTTTATCGATTACTTGTTTAAGATCGTAGGATGATAGATGAGGATGATGTATTGGCGTTTGTACTCGTGTTAATGGAACATGAACAACACCTGCTGGTGTTTTAATGCCAGGTGACAATTCGATCATTGGTGTTTGACATATTTTTAATTCTTTACAAAAATTATTACCCATATCTAATTTGAGTGCGTGTGATACGATTTGAGGTGTATACAATGCAAGTAATGTTTCACATTCCATACGTTTATCAACCACTAAAATCAAAAACAAACGAAAACTGATAATAATAATTTAAAAATGATGTTAGACACACTAAAAAAGATAATGAAAATTTCTTTCCAATAGTACAACGAATAGTTCTATTATTATCTAATTTTGTGAAACTCCTCTCGGTAACTCTAGAGTAGAGAAGAATTGAAGTTATACACTCGACATCCCATGATTTTCTACCCCTCCATCTCCTAGTAGGTGTAGTATCCGTCTTAAATTATAATTAAATGAAAATGTTACCAACAACCGAATAATCAAGGTTACAAAATAAATCAGAGTTGAATCATTGCGCCGAAATTTATTTTTTTATGCGGCATACTCACTTAAACTATTAAATGAAGGATATAGGAGTTTTACAATAGGGACTATCCTCACAAGGTTTCTTTTATGTTCATATCATTCGATATGCAAGTTAAAATACGACTTTTATTTTACCTAAATGTGTACAAACAGTTTGTAACGCTTTTTGAACTGCTGTTTCACTTGAATCACGTTGTATGGCAAAATGTAAATATGTTGAAAAATAATCACATATTCCACATGATGATAGTGATGCTTTTGTTAAATGTTCAGTACTTAAACGTTGACTCAATTCTTTTGTACATATTCTCAATTTTTGACATACACTTTTTGGATCAAATTCTTGTGCCAATACACTCAAAATTGCTGGTGAATAATTTTCAATTAATAATAAACATTCTTGTTTTAATGATGATGGCATTTCTTGACATATTCGATCTAGAGATTGTTCAATTTGTTGTTCTGTTGATTTTTTTGTAATGTATGATTTTAATAAATTCATAACAAATTCACACATAATACACGTCTGATTTGAATTATCACCAACGGTAGAAACTAAAATATTAATAACAAACAAATTAGATGAAAACTTTTTTTTTACAAAAAAATAATAAAGTTACATACTTAGATTAACTGATGCTTTTGGTAAATAGTCTTCTATTAAATTCATTTTTTCTCCAAATTGAGATACACTTCCTAAAACTTCTTTACATGCTTGTGCAAATGGACCCATTTTATCGCATAGATGTGTATTTGAAAGTGGAATATCAATGTGGGATGGAACTACGTTAATAATATCGGTTAATGTTTCTTCTTCGGTTTTATTTGGACAAAATCCTGCTTTTGTACATGCGTGTCTTGGTTTGATATAATCTAAACATTTATCAAATTGTTCTTCACGTTTTTCAAAATATAATTTACAACGACGTTTTACTGGACAATAATCACATAAAGATGTCAGAGTTTCCGTTAATTCGTGTGTTAATTCTTTAGCATGAGCTATTTTACATTTGATATGTTTAACACAACATCCACATTTGTCGTTAGAACATTCATCTAAATAACAAGAAATATATCAATGGACAAGTTACTAAATTTATCTTTAGTCTTTTTCTAATATTTTAATTCACTTACTTAAAAATTTTGCTGTAAAAATATTTTTTTCACCAAGTTCAACTAAATCTTTGATATTTAAATTAATTTTTGTTGTTTGTACTTCTTTCATATTTCCACGTGCGACTTGTCGGCAGATAGAATTAAATGGTCCTAATTTTGAACAAATTTCATCTTCAATTCGTGATTGAAATTGTTTTTCATATTCATCAAATGATCGATCTTGTTGGTATTCATTATCATTGCTTATCATTGTACAAAATCCCATATGTTGACATGTTTCTTTTGGATCAAACATTTGCACCTGTTAATAAAAGAAAAGTGAAGAATTGTAAATATCATTATTTTTACTTTTTATCTAACTTACCCATTCTTTTGCTCGATTCGATTGTTCTTTGACAAAATTTTGACATTGTTTATCTGCAAATCGTTGACATAAATCATCAAAATAAGATGTTAAACGATCGATTGTACGGATAAAACAATCTTTTCGATTTTGTAAACGAGATGTACATTGTTCACATCTATCTCCCGTAACCGTTACACTTGATGTTGGACATAGACGAGTTGCTTGACACCATTGTTCTGGATCAATTTTATCCAAATAATCTTTAACATAGTCAAAAGTTCTAGTATAAAAATCGCGGCATTCATCTTTCACCGGACACCAATCGCAAGTGTGCAATAGACTAGAACGAACTGTTTCCTACAAGAAAAAGAGAAAAATAGTTAAAATATGTTCTATAAATTCATATCACATCGTGATTCGTGATTATACGAAGCAGTGACCAGTTTGTTAAAAAAGCCTCTTCTATCAAATTTGAACAACTAAGAATTTTTTACAAAAAGATTCTTATCAAATCTAAATTGATCTAACAATGAAAAATATGCAACCTAGTAACCATGATTCAAGTATTTTATGTTTGTTTTGATATTTCTGTTTTGTCGTTCTTCAGTTCTCTCTTAATGATTACATCCGCTCCGCTTTCTTCTCATTTGGGTGTATCATGTGATTCTTGTGCTAAAACAAATTTTCTTGATCGTCGATATAAATGTTTAGTATGTACAAACTATGATTTATGTGGTCATTGTTACGATAGCAAACTCATAACTCTTGAACACCAACAAACTCATCCAATACAACTTATTCTAACAAGAGAGAATTATGCACTCTATTTTGACGAAGATGTAAGTAAACACCAACAGCTATATGAATCTTATACTTGTCCGTATTGTGGTCAAAATGGATTTATTTTACATAAATTAATCATTCATTTACAAGACCATTCAGAGATTAAGCCTGTTGTGTGTCCCGTATGTCAAATAATGCAACAGTCTACACCGATAAGAGAACATCTTGAACGAACACATCAGAACAAACGAAAACAACAGACTACTAGGAGAAGAACTGTTCAAAAACAGAAAAGAACAGGATTAGAATTAACAACAGCGTCGGGTAAGATCAAATTGTATCAATATGAAACTCGAATTGATACAATTTTAATTTAATTTAATTTTATAATCGCTTTTCAGTCATTAGAGACTCAAACAGAACTCATTTCTAGAAGAATCAAAAGAAGTTGTGTTGCTTGTCGTACCTTAACTCAGTCTTTCTCGAAGGAAAGCATCTAACGATATCCTTGAGAAAGGCCGAAATCGATCATAATATCTTCTTTCGATTCTTCCAGAAATGAGTTCTGTTTGAGTCTCTAGTAACTGAAAAGCGATTATAAAATTAAATTAAATTAAGATCAAATCGACTGCAGAGAACAAGTCTAGAAGTTCTATACACCAGAAAATATGAAAGTATTGATGTCATGCTCAGTTCAGATCCATTCAATTGATTACAAATATTCTCTTCGCTTTAGATGTTGTATCCGATTTACAAGATATGCCTACGTCATCCGCACAGGATATCATATTTACTCATTTGGTGACAGATAACAGTCTTAAATATGAGCAACAAATCGAAATAAAATCAGCATTTCTGGAACCAAAACGAATGGGAACTGCAATTAATGCCGGCACAACAATAAGAACGAAATTTGTAGCGGTATTACCGACTAAAAGTACTCCGTTTATGCCATTTGATTATGATCTATACTATTTTCAACAACAGAAGAAAAAAACTATTTCCAATAATGAAAAATCACTATTGAGAAAATTGATTAAAGAAAATGAAACGTTAACACTAAAAATAGTCTTAGACGCATCTAAAACCCAGTTTGTGCAAAATGTCGTGCTGAACACTTTGAATAATGAGAAGAACTGATAATGCCGTTTGTTCAATCTAGCTACAACTGTTAGTATCAGCAGTTATTTACTATCTCACAATCACTTACTATTGCTTGTGTCCAAAAATCTTTTGTGGCTTGTACAACATCTTTACATCCTTGACATACGTCTATATTTAATCGTTTGTGTTCAGCTAATTTTTCGTCAACATCTTGACGAATATAATAAGTATTCTTTGTTAATAGGGCTAAATATACTTTTTCATATTCCATAGAATTGACACTACCAATAATATGTTTACATAGTGGTGCTAACTGACCATATCGTAGACATACTTCATTTTGAATATATGTTTCTAAACAAGAATAATTTTAACATTAGACACAAAATCTTATAGAAATTGATAAATAAGACAACATTATAGATACTCAAGCTTTTATTTAACTTTTTATACACACCTAATCGTTCATTTAACGAATCGAGTTGTGAATATTGAGTGTGTACTAGCATTTCTGAATGTGAATTCAATAGCGATGAATGATCAGCAGAACAAAATCCAAGATGTTGACATATTTGTTGCGGTTCTATTTTTTCAATTTCATTCAGTGAACGTTGTTGTTCACGTGTTACTGAATTTTTACAATTTTTATTCCACGGTATATTGTCACACGAAATATGATTGATCAATAATTTTAAACGATTTGTACGTTGTTGAATTCGATCAACACAACACTCACATTTATCAGCAGATTTACACTACAATGAAGGGATGAATAGTAATTTAAACTAATATTTTTCTTAGATTTACCTTTTGTTCATCATTTTCTGTTTTGACAATGATTAATTCTGATTTCATTGCTATTGGCGTATTTATTTGTGATGAACATAAACCAATTCGTTTACAAAAATTTTCTGAGTCAGATTGATCAACTTTTGTTCTCATACGATCGCAGACACGATTAAACCAATTTGTACATTGTGTTTTAGATGAACTCCAATCACATGTTGCTAATAAACCACTACGTAATGTTTCCTAAAGAAGACAACATCGTTTAAATTTTTGTTACAATTACGATGAACTGAAGTCAAAACTGCACAATCGATTCGTCAATGTTTTCTCAGTCATATCAGTTCTACGTCAGATATCATGAATTAGGCTTGTATAATTGAATTTTTAACTTGTGAAAGTTAGCGTATCTTCTATAGACCTTGATTTAACATCGAATGCGTATAAAAAAAATATGAAATATCATATAAAACTTACAATTTGTTTGAGATTATATGTTTTCTTTTTCTTGTATAATTTGACACAACAATCACATTTATCATTACAATCTTTCAAATCTTCAACATTTGGTTTACATTCTTTATCATTATTCTCCTCATCGAATTCACACAATTCTGATCCTTCCAGTTGACCATTTCGATTCAATATTGATTTGAACAATGCCTCCATTTCACTCTTTTTCTCATCAAATGACACTAATTGTTTACACAATAACTGAAATGATTCATCGCCTTTTGAACAAATTTCATCTTTTAAATAGTTTTCTAATTGTCTTTCTAAATGTTTTGATGTTAATGTTTTTGGACAATATTCTCGTTTTAGACACCATTCGTTTGGATTTATTTTTTCAATTTTCTCGTTAAGAGTTAACATTGAACGATCAATTACACTTTGACAATCTTTGTCCCATGGAGTATAATCACATAACGATTTTAAATTGTCGGATATTTTGTCAACAGATGATAATAAAAATTTACGCTTGGATTCTAGTTGATCTTGACAATGGGGACATCGATCATGAATCATTTCGATTCCAAGCTATAAAAAAAATAAATAAATAGTTACACACAGAGAATAACTTTTAAGAGAAAATCTTACTTGGCCAGTTGGACAAAATCTTAATGTTTGACAAATTCTTTTTGAATCCTAAAATGAAAAAATTAATAAAAAATCACAATTTAAATGACTCAGTCTTCAAATAACTAACTGTTAGCAAAAAAAAGAATAGAAACACTAGTCATTCAATTTAATTATTTGACACTAGATTCAACGATAAACATTTTGAACAGTTTTTTTTGTTATTTTTATTTATTGTCAAGAAAAAGCAGTGGTATTCTAGTTAGTTAATATAATTAACGTTATCTGCTTTAGGTGTACCACTTTAAGTGACTTTTTCAAAGGCGTTCCCACTTATAAATGGCCTTCTCCCCTTGTCTGCAACTCAATAGTTTGAGATGTCATTCGCTTTTTTTCAAATCTTCAGTTTTAGTTAGTTATTAAAATGACACCATTGTACAAATAATAGATGTGTCTGTGACAGGGATGCCATCTTTTTCGCTCCTTCCATTTTCCTTACTGGTCTTGATTGATTCATTTAGATATGATTTAATATTCATTTAGAAAACAATATTTAGATCGTTTGTTTTTTTTCTGTTGTCTCCCTTTTTTCGGTATTTTACCAAGAATGAACAGAAGATGTGGGAAACTTTTTACAGTATTCCCCTTACAAACGCGTTGGAAAACAGAAAAAATGCTTTCCGCTTTTCGAATATTCCTAAAGTGATAATCCTGATCTACGATAATTGGCATAGAAGATTTGGGATGGATTTGTTGCACTTGATGTTCAAAAATTTAGTTGAACATTTTCTTATCTAGTGTTAGGTTCAGTCTGTGTTGATACACATGCTGTTTTAAACCCTCTATGATCTCTTATTTGCTATAAAACATGAAAAATTTATGGCACGATATCGTATATTAACAATAAAAGAATTTGATAGACTTTTTTTTGCAATTTTAAAAATTATTGTCTGTTTATCTAGTTTTTTAGCTGACGAATAGGATATGAATGAAATCGGTAATTGTCAATTTCATTGGTATCTTTCTCTCATGAATAAATATTATTAAATAAAGCACAAAAATTAAAAATCTACTTAAAAAAACTGTGTACACCTCATATGAATTGTTCGCCCAAGCTGCATGTTTTCAGTGTTTTTCCCATACTATTTGTACTTATTTTGTAAAACGAAAATAACAACAATAACAGATTATTATCCAAAAAGATATTAGCACAATTTTAATAACTAAATATCAGCATTATTTTACTTTTTTTTTCGTGAATAATATTTGTACGACTAACTCAACTATATTCATTATTTTATTTGATAATATAGAAACTTTCAACTCAGACTAGAGTTATCAGCAGCTACACTTAGCTGATAGTATAGTTGAGTTAGTCGTACAAATATTATTCACGTTTATCAACGTTTTCTCAACAAACAATATTAGTACTTTTTTTGTAATCTTAGAACGATAGTGACATAAATTCATTTGAATTTTTTAAAATTATTCTTTAAAACATAAACATACCAAACTTGAAATATATGAATCCATTCTAGTTGAAAAATTGTCGACCATTTGACTACACTAAAACAGCAAAAAATAAATTATACAAAAAAATATTCTCATATGTTTATTTAATCAAAAACTATGCTAAATGTTCTCGCTAAATTATCCACTATTAAAGATAAGTAAATAAGTAGAGAAGGATCTGTTGATTTATTAGCAGATTATTTACAAAAAAGCTTCTAATCAAACTTTAAACATTGATTTTATCTTCTTACTTGTTCGGATACTGGTAAATGTCCACAGAATGTTTTCATACTTGATACCATTGATTGCTAGAAATAAAGCGAGAATTAAAAACAGAAAAAAGTATATATTATCATTGAAACCTTACAATAAATGATGTTGCTTTACTTTCATAAGATTCAACTTTATCCACACAACATTCACATTTATCTTTGCACTAGAATAATGAAGTACTGCCGGATAAAGTACAACTGTAATTCTTATTAAATAATTTTATTTACTGCTAAAATTGTTTGATCATTTGGACATATTCCAATTATTTGACACACTTTATGTGGATCAATATCACCGGCAAGTAATTCGAGTATTTTTGGTCCTTCTGCATTAATTAATCGTTCACACTAAATAAAATAGATTATGAAAAAATAAATAATAGTAGTTCACTCTGGTATACTATACATACTAATTTATCAAGTGATGGTAACTTTTTACAAATATCAGTTTTGATATAGTCAAGAATTTGTTCCTAAAAAGAAAGAAATACTTCATTATAGAATGATACATAATAACGCAAAGAATTTTAGCTCTATTTGTTTTTTTAGACATCAGTCAATAATCTTGTATGTTTTTTTATTTTATCCAATATTGCCAATAGCAAGCAGGTAACATTCTTCGTAATATTTCATCAAAAAAAAATTAATTTAATTATATTCTTTAAGATCTTATTCAACAACTATAGAATGACAGTTGAAACACGTCTTTTTAGAGATAATGGTAGAAGAGCAATATAGTCATTAAAACACACACACACACACACACACACACACAATACACTCAATTTTTATAGTAGCTTTCTTTTACTACCTCTGTAGCATTACTTTGCAATGCTTTCTTAATCAAATCAAATGCTAGTCTACACAGTGTACAGTTAACAGAATCCATCTAGACATATGAATGTATCAGTTATTTAGCTCTAGACAAATGACAGTAATATTGCTTACATTAACGACGTCATGTTTGAATAGAAGATCAGGTTTATATAAAAGAGCCGTTGTTTTATCACACATTTTCAATTCAACACAAATTGATTGAGGATCCTAAGAAGAAGAGAAAAAATCAAGACAATTACAAACATTTTAATCAATCGATGAGCCACCTATGAAACATACCAATGATTGAATGTATTTTAGTAAATCATTAACAGATGCATCAACTTGTTTCTCACACTAAATATGAGAAATAAAAAATGTATCAGAGAAACGTTTCATACTCATGTAAAACATACTTCGTCTTTTTGAGGTAATTGTCCACATAAATGTTTCATAAATTCTGATGCTTTTGTCTAAATAAAACGATTGAATGAGAACAAAACAAAATAAATATAGTGTCATGAGCAGTAAAGACATAAATCTCAATAAAATACAGATTAGTCAATCGATCAAACAAAAAACCAAGAAATACAAAATATCAACATGTTTCGTTTTCACAATAATACTTACAATTAATCTCTCAGAAATATGTTTACGTCGTGTAAAATCGTCAATACATCGTTTACATTTGTTTTTATCCTAAAAATTAAACGCACAGATAGACTAATACAAAGTTCACTCAAAATCACTTGTATACTTACATCATGAACAGCCAAATTATCCAAAAATGTCATTAGTTTTGGACATAAACCGAGAACTTGACAAACAACATTAGGATCCTATGAAGAAAGAAAACAAAAAACATTTTTTTCTAATGAAAATTATCGATTAAACAATGAATTATACGCACCACATCATTGATCAAAAGTTGAATAATATTCTTGCCTTCTTTGTCAATTAAAGCATCACACTAGAAATACAAAATCACATCTTTGGAAAAGTGAAATAAAAAAGTGCTTATACACTTCTTACAACATCTTTAAATACACCAAGTTTTTTACATATGTCATTTTTCAAAAAATCGATTATTTCCTCCTAAAACAAAACAAACAATATACACATATAATTCACATATACGAGCAGTCTCAAAAACAAACAGCAAATGTAAAATTTGTACACAATAGTTGAAGACAATATTTCTCAGTTTTATAATAAAAAGCAGCTTATCACACAAAAACATGATAACTAAATTAAATTTATTAAACAACGAACAATAAATTCTGTTTAATTTTTAATATAAAAAAATCTTTTCAAAAAGAATAATAAGCAATTTATTTTGTTTTTTCGACTATTAATCATTATATCACAACTCTTCTATCTCTGAAATCTACTAGCACTTTGTTCAGCAAGAGCAGTATCTTTTTCCTTTCTACCTCCGTCGTATTTGTATCTATGTAATTTTTTAATGCCGTCATAGCAAACAAACATAGTGTACAATTTATTGATGCTCTTTCGGAGTCTGAAAACTAATAGAGACTCACAGTTATCTTAATTAGAATAGAAACTTTATCAAGTTAAAAAGTGTAAAAAAATACAGATATATTTGAATAACTGAAAATCTTTTAGAAGACATAATCTAATAAAAGTAAATATCTTTCATTTAAAAAAAAATATATTTTAAGGATTATCAAAATAATGTTTTTTTTTATGATTAGTTTACCTTTTGTAATGGACTGGACGGTAAACTTATTTCTGTCAGACATACTTTGAAATGTGTACATAATAACATTGGATGCTATTAGATAAATAAGAAAATTTTTAATTAGTTAACTAATCAGTAAGAGATATCGTCAATTTTAAACACAAACATGAAGAAGTTAAAAGATTTTTAGTGAAACTTACCGTTCCAGATGTCAGACTGTTAAGCATTTCTCGTCCTTTTTCTTGTAATAAATTTTGACACGCCTTTTTATCTAAACTTTGTAAACGGGAACACATTTCTTGTTCGATATAACGAATAACATTGTCCTGAAAACAAACATGAAACATAATGCATGAAGAGAATATTAATTTTGATAAAACTTACTTCGCTATGTTTTGTTTCTAACATACGTTTGGCTATTGACGTCACTACTGTACATAATTCACATTCAACATCCGATGTTACCTAGGAAAAAATGAAAAGGTATCGACTAAAGTTAGAAAATCTTTTTCATCTCTGACATCGCTCTAATGTATTCATAGCAAAAAACCTCACAATCACTATCTAACAAGAAATCAGTATATACGAGGAAGCAAAAGCTTACCTGTCCTATTTGTTGCTCTTTCTCAGATGACGAATAAACAAGGCCACAAATTTTAGATAATTCCTATAATAGAACAACAATCTTAAGTGTAATTACAAACAAAAAAATAATAAAGTGTACTTACGACACGATTCATAACATGACGATAAATTTCGGATTGATAAGTATCCACTAATTTTACACACTAAAACAGATAAAACAAAATTATTAGGAAAAGCATACAAACAACAATTTCTATATTGGACACAATTTGTATTTTAAATATTAACTTTAACTAACTATTGCTATTCTATTTCAATGATTTATAAAAAGTTATATTTATGAATTACTTTTTGTACGAGTTCAATATTTTGTAATTTTTTACAATCATCTCTATTTAACATTTGAATTTCCTTTTGCTGTTTTCCTTCATTGAACAAATCTGCTGTGGCTCGTACAAGAACTGGACATAACATTTTTGTTTCTTCATCCAGAGATGATTTAATTTCTTGTATAGAATCTTCATCATTAACAATAACTGCAACTTTTAGTTGTTCTTTGATTTCTGTACGTGTTACTATTGTACTATCTTTACACATATGAACTAAATGACAGATAACACCGGGATCCTAATTAAAGAAATAAAAATATCGAATATCCGTTAGAGAATGGAGGAGAAAATACTCACCATATTTGTCCTTAATAATACTAATAATTGTTCAGAGTAATCTGTTAACATTTTAACACACTAAAATATACACAGAAAAAAAGTATATGAGGTTTTCAATTGATTTAAAAATCATTCTATTGATTGTGCTGCGTATAATAATATTTAAAAAATGTTAATTGTCTCTTGTCTTACTTGATCAATTAGTTCTTTTGTGGGTAACATTGAACAAGCACCGGCTAAATATTTATCCACAGTAATCTATATTAAATAATAATTTAATGATCAATTTGTTATTACAGATGTGTTTCATGCACTTACTTCTGTTTCATTAGTTTCAAGTATACGTCTTAATTTTGTTAGTGCAAATTCACAATATTGACAAATATTATCTTTTTCATTCACTAATTGGTTCGGCCATACTTTAGTTGAACAATGTTTCACACTTTGACATTCATGAGCATTTTGTAACGATGAACACCAGTATGATGGACCCCATGTACAACGTTTACCACCAACTAAAACTAAAAGTACAAAGATCAAGTTATTTATCATTTTTTTAACTTGAGGTAAAGTAAATAGTACGGCTTTTCTCTCCCTCTCTCCCTCTCATATTTTCTCAAAAAGTTTGACTACTCAACAGACATAAGATTTTACTTTGTTTTTGTGTTATTGATTCGGGTAGCTCTGGTTTTTGTTCTTGAACATCACATGCTTTCATAAGACGGCATAATGTATGAAAACGCTGATAACAGAGAAATAGAGAAGACGATGAATTAGTAGACTAATGTTAAAAAAACTATACTTACGTGATTTTTGAGTAATACTAATACAGATGGTAAATAAGTTGTCATGACAGTTGTACACTAAAATAAAAGAAACAATTGAATAATAAGACCTATAAAAAAAAATAAATGTTCTTACTTGTGCTGAAATAGTTGCATATGGGAATAGTTGACAACCATTCAATAAGGTGGATTTAACTAATGCCTAAAATAAACAGTAACATTTGGAAAACGCAATTAATGCAATTCATGTCATTTTGATTTCTTTATATTTGTTTTCTTTTGTTTTTTATTCTTCCACAAAAGAAAGTAAGAAATATGAGCCACATTCTTCCTTTTTAAAACTATCAATACTACTCTTTCGATAAAAGATGTCAAGCTTCGTCCGTAATTACTGTTCCACTTACATCATTATTTTCTATTAATCCAATAGCTTCAGAAGATTTTTCTAATATTTTTTTACACCAATCACATGTTGTTGATTCATCTTCACTTTCGTATTGTTGATATTTCCATACGGTATCTGTACAATGACGTAATGCTCCGCATTCTGATGCTGTTACAAATGTTTTACACCAGTATTCTGGGCCATGAGCACATTCATGAGGATAACCAAACGTAAAACTCAAACATAAAACTAAAATAGAGGTAAATTTTGAGTTTGACGTAAGCAAAAGTTTTATATATACTTTACTTACGAAAAAGGAGGCCGACGCTAATGGCCTTCAACATTGTATATCAGTCTACCAAGATCCGTTTAGAATTAAAAAATGAGACGAAAATATAAACAGAACAATTAAAGAAAGTATGTAGATAGTCGAATGAGTGAGTTTGATAAGGATGATTAAATCTAAAACAAAAAAAGTGAGAAATAACACAGGTCATAAATGTTGCTGATTAGTAAATATAGATGTAACAAAACTAGTCTGTACTACGAATTTAATATTGTTCATTTTATTAGAAAAAAAATATCACATTTTACAACTTTAAAATTAAAAAAGTAGAAAACTATGATATCAATGTATTATTCATATATGATATGAACAGCTATGTACAGAAATATACAGATCACAGTTACTCGAAATATACAATAAATAAATGTAAATTGAACTTTACTATAGTACGGAAGAAGAAGAAAAGTACGTTAAAAAAGAGATATCTGCTTAAAACTAAGAAAATAATCAAAATTTGATTTCTATCTATGTTTAAATGAGATTTTTCATGACCTTATCGTTCTGTAAAAAGTTTAGAAAAAAAACTAATATGATACGGTCTTTTCTGTCAGAAGATATTCTGTCATATGCGAATGGTTCTTTTCTCTTTCGATGATTAAAAAAATCACCGAGCTGAAGAAACTTGAAAAAAGTGGACTACTTCTCACTGTTGTTTCACCGGTACAAGATGATATTGGTCATCATCGATTTTTGTACATAATTTCAACTTTTCACATACTATGGTTGGATCTATAAATTCTGCAAGAAGTTGTTCTAATAATGGTCCGTACGCGTTAACTAATATTATACATTGTTTTTTTTCTTTATCCGGTAGTATTGTGCATACTTTGTCCAGAGCATCGACAATAGCTGCTTCCGATTTATTATCTTTTAATACATTATCCAAATAATTCAAGACATATTTACATATTGAACATTCTAAATCCGAGGCTGATAGTGAAGAAGGTGGTACTACAACTGAAGGTGAATTACTGTTGTTTTTGCATAAATTTAACCATTGGCAAACAACGTTTGGGTCATCTAATTCAGCTAATAATTCTACCAGAATTAGACCATAACTTTTAACAAACGTGTCACATTGTTCTTTCATTTTACCCGATAATATTGTGCAAACTAATTCAAGAGCTTTTTCAACAGCTTCAGCAGATTTATTTTGTTGTAATACGGTATCGATATAAGTGAGAACATAACGACATATTACACAATCTAAATCTTTATCAGCTGGCATTAATGGAAATTTACGTTCAATATGAGATGAATGATTTTCTTTTAAGGCTAAAATTCATGAGAAAAATTAAAGGAATTCTCAGAGATATTCTGTCACTTACTGAGTATTTTATCAGATGACGAACATAATTTTATCTTTTTACAGACACTGGGTGGATCAAAATCACGAACGAGAACACTGATTATAGCCGGACCATAAGAATCGACGAATAATCGACATTCCGAACGAATAGTTGTAGGCATTAATTGACAAACATATTCTAACCATTTCTCAACTTCACTTTCTGAAGAATTTTCCGATAAAAATTCTTGTAAAATATGGATAACAAATTCACACATTACACATGTAGTATTATCAGCTGCTACGGATGGAATAACAATTGCTGATGATGATGATAGACTATCATGACCTTGAATATAGGCACAAATTTTTGATAATTCCTAGACAAAAAGAAAATGAATAATTATCAAACAAATGCATATAATACAAAATGAAAACCTTACAGTTTTGGCAACAATATGACGATAAATATCAGCAGAGTATAAATCAACAGCTTGAACACACTAAAATAATAAAACAAATCAGAACTTAAACAAAGCTTAAATTAGAGTGTCGAATAGATTATTTTTATGTAAGTTTTATTCTTATAATTTCAAGTTAAAACATACTACATATTTCCGATTTTAGGCGTCAAAGTTTATTCGTTTCGAAGTGAACATCAACTTTCAAATCAACTCACAAAGACGAGAATACATTATATCCTTCAGAGTATTCATGCACAAAAAATGCTTAAAAAACTATTCAGAGTGGATAGTCACACACAGGGCATAAACTCACAAACAGTCTTCTCAGATCTATAAACTTAAGGTAACAGTTTAAAGAATCCTTGTTAGCCTTACTAGTCACTAGTCTACTGGCAAGAAGAACGTTCATATATTACTTTTTCTTGAATATCATTTCCAGTTAATTTCGTACAATCTTGTTTCATAAATTGTTTTATTTCCAGTTGATCATGTTTTCCATTTTGATTATATAACTCATTTGACAGACGTACTAACGCGTTGCATAGCATTTTAGGCGTGTCTACTAAAACTGTTGACTGTTGTTCTTTCCAGATATTTTGTTGACAATACTTTACTGCACCACATTCCAAAGCTGTCTGGTGGTTTATACACCAATACGATGAGCCATGTGCACATTCTGACGGATAACCATAGGCTTGAAAAACACCCAAGCACAGAACTTAAACAAAAGCAAAAAAACATTATGATTATATTCACTGGTTTTTGTACAAAAAAGTTAGAAGATACACGTTAACTATTAGTGAAAATCTTCGTCTAACAAGAACAACATACAAAATTTTTATTAGTCAGCATTGACTATTTAGAAAAGAATTGCTTTAGCCTATTGATACTTACGAAAAAACGAACTAATGAACAACATTATTGTCATCCAATAAAAAGAAATATTATTAAATTGTAATATTACTATAATATAACACCGATTTGAAAATAGTAATAAATAAGAATCCTTACAAAACCGCTGTTTTAGAACTTACCAAACTTCTGCCTCTATGCACACCTTATTTTATTGTTGAAACGAAATAGGCTAAAACTTCTTCTCTCTTTACATTCACATTTCATTTCAGTTGTTTACAAGATAAAAGATAATAGTTCTCCTTTTCTATGATATACACTCGAAACTTTTCAAACGAGAGAATAAAGCAAGTTAAAAATAAACAATGATGCATCCATCATTCGAAAAGCGAATAAAAATAGAATCATGAATAATAAAAGAATGTTATCTCTCTGCTCTAATTTTCAGTACAAGAAGAAAAACAAGATTTATACAATAGATGCCGACAGCACTGAGAAAGAATTCGATGCACAGTTAACTTAAAAAGGAATATAAAATGGATATAAATGAACAAATAAGCAACGTTCGACAAATGTAGTCTATAATAAAATCTAACAGATCTTTTTCAAAAAGAAACTAAAGTTCTGTTAAAGTCTTAGTCGATGTTGAGTAAGGAATATGAACTCAAACAAATCATGCTAACTAATTGTATTATTAAGCATCTGATGAGTTTATTGACTTGTACTTCACATACTCTGACTTAGTTGAATAATCAAGAAACATTCTCTATGCGAAATGCGAGACTTTTTCACGTGAACGATAAGTAGGGTAAAAATCGAATTATCATTATGTTTGCTAACCACAGAAATGCAAACTGAGATGTGAAACAATAAGTCATAAAACACTACAGATAATAGTAGATTACACATTTTTTTTACACGTAGATTACAAAGAAAGCGGATTGTTACAGCACAAAGGTGAAGATAATATAGCAGCTGTGACAGCACGCCAATGTTCATCTTTGCTTTGTAAAACACAGTTTGTATACAAGTTTTGAAACCACTAACAATAAAAAGAGAATTTTCTTTCTTAATTTGTCTGTTTCCAAAAGAAAAATCTGAATACTGCACCAAGAGAGGTCGCAGTTGTACGAACGGCGTCGGACTAGATTATTCTAAGAACTTTTTCTAAACGTATAGATGCCATCAGTGGAAAATTTCAATAAACGTTCATCAGAATGTTACCTCTGGAGTATCGCTCAGATACTGAAAGTCTTTTGCCCAAATCCGACTCCTATGATCCCGTTTCGCCGCGTATAAGATAAACAATACAAAGATAATTTTCATTCAAAGATATTCTCATAAAAAAGCGTTACTTTATAATTACATGTTAAAGTTTTTTTAGACAGGATGCAAAAAATGTTTCAGTTTCTAGCATACAATTCCCCGACAAAAAAATAAAGTTCATGAAAAATTGCGGAAAAGTGCTTTTGTATTCAGCACACTAGATAAGTCCGAAGATTTTTTATTTTATGGCGAGCGCATTGTCAAAAGTGTAGAAAAATGTTTCCATGAGAAAATAATACTAATTTCAAAATTTTTCCAAAGCTTTTGACAATACGTCTCGCCAAAAATTGAAAATCTTCTGGACTAACGAGTGTGCCGAACACGAAAAAGCACTTTTCCACGGTTGTGTATGAACTTTATTTTTCTGTCGGTGATATATTTTCATATTCAGTACACTCAATAACCCAGACTTACTTAACTTTTCTCACTACTGTACCATGACTGAAAGCTTTGATTCCACTGTAGTCTACTTGTGGTGTTAATTAAATTGAATATGATCTTACCATGATGTTGACATTTTTGCTTGAAATATCATTCTTCTTCATGTTTTCCCATGGTAAATGTTCTCCATAGATAATTAATATTTAAACCGGCACAACTGGAACAACTCATATTTGCGCTTCATTGTAATCACTCTTGCCATGCTGTTTGTTTGAGATCGATAAGCCATGTCGATGATACGAAGAGTAAAAATAAACGTATTACCTGCATTTCTTCATGGGCTTACGTTTTATAAATTTATTTTTATATTTTTGTTTTGGGCATGGTTCTATTTTTCTCATTTTTCCATACGATTAGAACATAATAACCATACATTTGTGTATGAAACACATTTTTTCTACTATCGAAAACTCTAGACAATTTTCTTTTATTTCTTTTTTCTTTCCTTTTTTCCCTATTTTTTAAGAAATAAAGTATATAGTCTATGTACTTTTTTTTTCTTATAGGCTCATGCTCGTTTGGCGTTGACATAGAAGAAAAAGAGTACATTTCGTATGAAGTAAAAGAAAACTGGCATGTTTTAGCACTAGAGTTGCGACAAATAGCGATTTTCTTTTCTTTTTTCTTTTCTTATTCACGTTATATATAGTGTGTGCTCACGTTGCAATGTACGGTACACATATATAACATACATTAAGACGGTTGTCTGTGTAGAGTGAGGTCACGTTTCCTTCTTTTCCTTAGTGTGTACGAACGTTTATAACGTTCGTACACACAACAGTCTTAATGTATGTTATATATGTGTACCGTACATTGCAACGTGAGCACACACTATATATAACGTGAATAAGAAAAGAAAATAGAAAAGAAAAAAGAAAAGAAAATCGCTATTTGTCGCAGCTCTACTGATGATCGACGATTAGTCATCATATGTGTGTTGTGACAATGAAGTAACAACATCACATATGTGGAGTATCCGATCGTATTATAGAATATTATAGAACTGGAATAAAAAGCAGTTAACTATCCGTTCCAAAGACATAGACTAAAACGTACCATGCTGCAGGCCGATCAATTTATTTTGAAACGATTTGCATGCAGTTTTTCTTTACAAATCGTTTCAGAAAAAATGTTCCTTACTATATCAAACGATAGACACTTTAATTCTCTACAAGATTATATATTCATCTTTAAGACTCATCTTTGATGTTTGGCACAGTAAGTCTAACAGGAAAAGCTCCAAACTTCTCAAGTTTACCTTCAAGAAATGGATCTTTTGCGCAGAACCTCGCTAAAAATCATTTGTTCAACAAAACAAGGTATACCGAAAAATTCAGCAAGAAATTTTCTACAATATGATGACTTTTTAATGACAAACAATGAGTTTTTAGATGAAGTCAGAGCGAAAAAGAGTCTTTAAGAAAGGTCATTTTCTCCTATTTTTCGGACATCTTACGAGCGTGAACGACAACCGGTATTTCCTACTTTTTCAGGTAAAAAAAGTAGCAGATTTATTTGTAAGTTACAGTCTAATAGAGCGCGAAATTCTACATGTTTTGGTGTATAAACTAATGATTTGAACTTTGGATTTTATACTGGAATAGTCAAAACTTCCTTTTAGTGCTAGAAACTTCGGTGGACTTGGAAGTTTATGTATTAAAGCCACTACCAATTGAAATAAGTTTCCTTCAAGTAAACGCTTTTGTAAAGCATGGGACTCTTCGCCATTTGACTGTAATAAAATTATTTCAAATATTTTTATACTCATTATAAGCAATTAAAAAAAGAGTGCAGTTTGCATTTTAAAACTGCGTCGTGCAGATTAGAAAATTTGGAGCTTTTTCTGTTAGACTTACTGTGCCAAACATCAAAGATGAGTCTTAAAGATGAATATATAATCTTGTAGAGAATTAAAGTGTCTATCGTTTGATATAGTAAGGAACATTTTTTCTGAAACGATTTGTAAAGAAAAACTGCATGCAAATCGTTTCAAGATAAATTGATCGGTCTGTACAATGAAAAGTTTGTCTTCGATATAACCCCTTGATTATAAGGGAAGTATTCTAGTTTCCACTGGTTATACAATGGATCAGTAGTCAAAACAGAGAAGCAATTTACGATAAACAGAAATTGGTAGAATCAGCTAATCAGTCAAGGAAGTATATTCAGATATCGATTATGGAGAATGTATTGAAGCAGTTTTTTTAGAGATCTGAGAGTTTTTAAAAAGTTCTCAGGGTGTGATTACTGAGTTGACTTTGATTGAAACTCTAAATGAGAGTGGCATCCGGTACCTAAAACTTTAAGAGGATCTTCCCAAAATTTTCGTGATGTTTGCTGGTTTTGGCATTTATAGCAAATTTGGCACTGTATTGGATCAAAAGCTAATGTTGTTCGACACGCACTTTGAACATATTGTGTTTCAACCTCGACGCCGTCAAGTCATGTAATAACTATGAGCAACTTACTCATGCACAGTGGGCATCCAGGCGGACATTAGGCAAAAATCGAAACTGCAAATTTTCCGGATCCGAAGGCAGTAGAATATACCACGACAGATGCTCAATTTAGCAGCATAAAATTTTTGTTCTAAGCGTCAAGGATCGCAAGAAAACACATAGTCAAAAATTAGCCTCAAAACGTATGGTGTTCGATCAAAAAATTTTTTTCACTGTTTCCAAGGTAGTTCTAACTAAAAATGACGCTGATTCTGAACATAAGCTCTTTTATCTATGTATTAATAAAGAAACTTTTTGTTTTCAACTTAAACGTGGTGAGAAATCACAGTAAAAATATAGAGGTTTTTTTCATAGTGTGAGTTCAAAGAATTTTCGTTTACTTGTGGTAGGAGAAAATAAATCCGAAGGTGTGGATGCGAAGAAGAGGTTTTGGGCCTGCTATCAGGGATAACTCGCCACATTAGGTATTCGATGCCGAGAATCGAGCTCATTCTTTTTCTAATTTAAAATTTTTGCCGATGATGGGCTTTTAGAAAAAGATTGAGCTGGTTTGATGCAGAACGGAAAACGCTGCTTTTGCTCTCTTTCCTTTTCCTGACCTTATCAACTGTTGGATTACGGTAAACATGACTGGAACGTCTCGCTGTTATGGTCCCCTTTCTACTGTCTCAAATGATTTCTGTCAAACTACAAAAATGCATTCACTTTCACATGACTGCACCTTTTGTAACAGACGGTCATTGTGACAGTTAATTATTTTATGGAAATTTAAGGACGATTTTCTAGATTGATGGAAATTCCATTTTCTATAAACTGGAAAATTCTCGAGAAATTCCTATAGATACTCTTTGAAATTCGCCGAGCATTTCCCATAAATAATTTCTAACCTTAGTGTACATAATCAGTAAGGACTTGAGTGTGCGAATACCTATCCAAAAATCGATAGGTATTCGTACTCCTTGTACTTCAAAAACAATTTCTAATGCAGACGATGTTTATTATCTGCTTTCAGCAAATTTTCATTCCGCATTTATCATGCAAGGTTAAGCTATACTACAGACAAAAGTAATTAATCCAATTTTAATGAAGGACTACTCTTTTACATAATGGTGTTAGTTATATTAACATACTGTTTCTCTTGTGTCACCAGCCGTTGTTTTATCTGTATTACTTGCCGCTTTCGTTGTTTTCTTAATTTCTTTTTGTTTGAACATCATTTGTACCTATGCTACTTTTGCTGGCAAGTTCGGAATCATCTATTGCACTACCACTCTGAATTCCTGATAAGTATTCACCCATTGTCGACAAATCCGATGTGGAACATGTGCTCTGTTTTATCACGCGATATTGCACGTTTTCTTTCAAGACATCACATAATCGTGATTCATATGAGAAATACTGACTTATTTCAGCAACGTAACAGATCAAATTTGCTTATTTAATATACGTCCGATATTTAAGGGTACCCCCCCCCCTCTTTTCTGACCCTCTTGAAAACCGGGGACGCCGATGTCGGATCGGGGTGAAATTTATAACAGAGATAGAACATCGAAAAAGAAAATCGATGTATTTTTGCATAGAATTTTGTGACGTGTTCTTCTAAGGGTTTTCTAGAAAACTCTGGTTTTCATCCAGTCACATTACGACCTCTCGAAAAAATGGTCCGATCGAGCTCAGAATTTTACCACAGATACTTCAAACCCTATCTCAGGTTCGTTTTTTTCTTTTCAAAAAATATGCTTTCCTTCTCGAGATATCCCAAAAACGCTGGAAGTCACGCAAAAAAACTCAGTTTTTTACAGGTTTTCTTGCGTGACTTCCAGCATTTTTGGAATATCTCGAGAAGGAAAGCATATTTTTTGAAAAGAAAAAAAACGAACCTGAGATAGGGTTTGAAGTATCTGTGGTAAAATTCTGAGCTCGATCGGACCATTTTTTCGAGAGGTCGTAATGTGACTGGATGAAAACCAGAGTT
>CAJNOQ010000754.1:0-41905 GCA_905250885.1 Didymodactylos carnosus
CTAAAAAGTATTCTCCATTTGAGAAAAACCAAAAAAAAGGTATAACCACCCGTGAAAAACGTTTAAAGGGTTTAACCATTTGAAACATATCATAACTGTTTAAAAGTTTCTTATTCTTATCAAAAAAACTAATTTTCGTTTTCTAAAATACGACTAAATTACGTTCTGAAAAACGGTTGGTTTCTTCATGTCACAAAAAAACCTTTCACGTATTTTAAAATACCAAATCACTTCAGGATTTTTAAATCATAGCTCTTCCCTATTCTAAAAATCCCAAAGGAGTTTTCTGATAAAAGTAAAAAACGTTTAAACGGTTATGATATGGTTCAAATGGTTATACCATTTTCCGTATTTTAAAATACCTTCTTTTTTTAGAGAGATACAATACGGAAAATGTGTTATGGTTAAAAACACTCGGTTTGTTTTTGGCTCAAAAGTCGTTATATGATGTTAACTGCTAATAACGCAATATTTGTGTGAGAAAGATCAAGAATTTTTATTATTCTTTGTCGGAATGCGCTTAACTGAATTTATATCTAAGGAGTGAATTTTTGAAAATATATACATAGATCATAGTCATAGTCGTCATCAGATATACCAGAATCAGTTTATTTAAGCCAAAATTAAGTGGCCATTGAGTTTCCTACCGTCATTTGCTACTAGTGGCTTATTTCTTATTACTAGTAAGTGAAACCAGCAACGCATCTGCATATTAAAGGCAGGGTGTTTAAAAACGTTTTCTGCTGCTGGAAAATGTGTTCATTTTCCTTTGTTTAAAAATCAGCACATACCGAAATAATTTTCAAAAGTATCTACGTCCCTGAATGAATCTGGAAAACACATTTTATCAGCAACGATCGTGCACGAGGGCACACAGATGCCGAATAGTTTTTTATCCTGGGCGTCGATACGAGATCTTAACATTCTTTCTAGCATCAGTGTCCACCTATGCCGGTATATAGTATACTGTATCCAGCAAAAGCAATTTCAATAGAATATATCAGGCATCCCTTGGTTCGGTACTTGCCAGACATCGATATGGATTGACGGGGTGTTCCTATAGCAGGTGTTCCACTGTGTATTACTGTAAGGTATGGTGACATTATAGCTGGTGTTCCCCATAATGAAAAAGTGTTCCACCATGTGACTAATTAGTGTCAGATGCTGGAACACTTTTTCATTATGGGGAACGCCAGCTATAATGACACCATGCATTCACAGTGGAACACCTGCTATAGGAACACCGATTGACAGTGCTGCTTGAAATTTTTTTTGCAGTACAGGGTAGCTTTCATATCATAGGTAAGTTATTCGAATTATTGAAACTTTCGATTGGTTTATTGTGAACCATTCATATCAGTCGTCAATGAAAGTAGCAAAGATGACTGATATGGGAACCATGTCGTATGCTTTTCTTATTATTAGATGTCCTTTATGTTACTCTTGCTTTGGACATGATTTAAAGATACTATGTTATTAACGCGACCGCATTTGTATTATCGATATGAGCTAAAACAAAATGGAATTATTGGAACATATGGCGTTGTCAACATTCTGAAAATTCATTATAGATATATATTCAGTGAGAAAAGAGAAGCTTTATCTGTCAGTTGAAGTTTATCACCGTCGATGGCATTGATAACAAAACATAATAAATGGTATTTCATTCGGTACAATAATTTACCCAAAATATACATTTAAATATGATATATAACTGTATACCGGACTAGCATTATTAACTGGTTAACCATTTCCCTTTGGATTTGGATTTTAATGTTGAAAACTACAACACTCTCAAATTCTTCATCTCTATCTGATATTAATGACGGTTCCTACAAGTCATTTGTTTAGATTTGATGCAACTAGAACAACAGATTCTAATGTCGCTGTACGTGATGTGTATTCATTCATTTTACTATGGACGAGGTTTGGATTTTTCTTTCAATTTTCTATATTTGTTATAATTTGTTTTGTGTTTCTTTTAGTTTATGCAATTGTCATTATATTTAAGTTGAATCTGTCACAGTATTATCACTTGACTTTTTCTTCGCAAAAACGGTCATTTCATTTTTCATTTATTCAAAATCTTCATCATTCGAAATTTTCATAAGACACTTTTTTGTGCATATATTGTGCTATCTTTATAGACAGTAGTTGTTGCGCGTGCATATTTAAGCTTTTCTTTTATAATAAAATTCGTCGGAAACGCTAGTACACTTCTAACTGGATTAGCTAGAGGCGAATACACTTTGACAGGATGCATGCTCTGAGTAGTAAATAAAAGTTAGTTCTCTGCAAATAGACAGTTGTTTAAGAAAAATGCTTGAAGATCTTATTTCAGAGATGAGCGAGCCCGAGTCGCATTTGTCTTTGACACGGACTCGGACTCGAGGTGAAAGACTCGATAAACTTGATAAACTGACTCGAGTCACTTACGAGTCAGCCATGTGCAACTTGGGATTGTTATGTCGGTGTTTATTATATTTGTTATGTACCAGAAGAGAGAGAGAGAGATGTGAGAATATTCTTAGTAGAACATCGCGTCACAGGAGAGGATTGAAGAACTGTTCTTGAAAAAATTAATTAGGAGGAAGTTTTCCTGTAGAAAATGACTCGAGGTGACTTGAGTCAATTTTTGATCAATTTTTGATGCGATTCGGACTCGGATCCCAACTCGAAGGCTACTGACTCGGACTCGACTTAGACTCGAAAAAGTGGTGACTCGTCCATCTCTGTCTTATTTTATATGAAACTATTTTTCTTCAATTTTTTTAGATAATTATATATAGATAAGCGGTTTCTAAAGTTTTATGTGTTATATTAGAAGCTTATTCAAAAAAAATGATGGACGATAATGATCAAGGTTCGCTTGTAAATAGTGTCTCCGAACCGCTGCTAGAAAATTACCATACCGTCCAAACTCACAGTGAGTAGGTTTCAAACGGAGTGCTGGTGATTGGAAGATATATGAGAGATTAATTTGTTGTTTGTGTTTGAGATCCTAGAGATGGTTGTTGTAAAAATATTAATGCACGATATGTAAGTCTGAACAGTCGATGTGCATAGCAAAGAATTTTTTGCTAATATTTTTCTTAGGTTATAGCAACATGGGCTTTCATGGGATTTATCTGTTTATATGCCCTACGCGTAAATTTGAGTGTTGCTATCGTAGCAATGGTAGGACAAAAAGAATTTATTAGGAGACATTTACAGAGATGTAAAGTTGTTTTTCTCGTTTAGGTAACTCCTCAAAGTGTTTTAAACCAATCTGTGACAGCGTGTCCAGGCAACGGTAATCATTCTGATGAACCGATTAAACACGTTAGTATTATGTTTCCCCTGCATACAAAGAATGAAAAAATATTATTCTAATGTTGATATTGTTTCACTGGTTTAGCATTATGAATTCACATGGTCGCCAAAAACACAAGGTCTAGTGCTAGGTTCATTTTTCTATGGATATTTATTCACTCAAATTATCGGAGGTAATCAGGATATTTAGAAGATTGTCAATGATTTACTCCTTTATGGTTTAAGGAAATTTGGCTGAACGTTTTGGTGCTAAATGGATATATGGTTGTAACATATTGATTGCAGGATTTCTAACGTTATTAACACCCTTAGCTGCGAGAACGCACGTTGTGCTATTAATAATTGTACGATTACTTATCGGAGTATTTGAGGTAAGTTGCAGGCTTCGTAGACATCCTACTTTTCCTAGTTTTTACTAAAAACATGCTATGTTTTCCTACTTTTAGGATTTTATCCTACATTCCTACTTTTTCAAGCTTTTTCCCTTTTTTCCGACATCGATATTTCCGAGAACTGAGCACTATCTCCCTTATCAACTTCTCACCATAAAAAAGTATCGTCTCCTTGAAGAAATATCATCAGATGGCTCACTTTTACGCTTTGTGTTTCCCTCCGCCGTTCTCGTCGACAGAGATTATGAAAGCTTTTATGCTTCACATAAAAACGAGTCTTTAAAATACGATTCCAGTTCACGGGGGAGCGAGAATCCTAGAGTGTCATGACGCGCGTTTGTTTGACACCCTCACCTTTTGAGGCACTTCTCTGTGGCCTACTTTTCGATATAAAATCTAACTAAAAATATCCTACTATTTCCCCTACGTTTTGGATTTTGTTATTACGAATCTTGAAGTAGGCAACAGTTTATGATACATTTGCACTTCAAAACTGCTGAGTTACATGTGTGTTTAAAATCTGTACTTCTAAATGCTTATTGTTTTAGGGTCCTTCATTTCCAAGCGCTGGTGCATTGTGGGGTCGGTGGATACCTCCTATGGAACGAAGTGTTGTTCCTCCGATTGCATTGTCAGGTTAAAAAATAGAGATTAGTTGTTGAAGGTGATATTATAATCACCTGCTTTCAGTTGATCACACTGGCAATTGAACTCTTTTCATTTTAGGTAAGGAAGTGGGAATTATTATTACAACACCATTGGTTAGTTTGCTGTGTACATCAACATTTCTTGGAGGATGGCCATCATCATTTTATGTATTTGGTAAGAATTGGTTTATTCCATGTGGGTATAGCAGTTGATCTAAACTTTATTTTCTGAGATGGTTTAGAAAGTACAAAAGTACAAAAAAACGAAGTCATGATCTCCGACCACATTATATAATTTTAGGTTTTTCGAATGAAGGAGAAAAGATAGAAATAGAAATAGTCCAACCAGTTGTTCGAGGAGTACTTCGAGTGCTCGGAAATATGTTTTCGATGGGCCTTCGCCAAGGGCGCGAGCCTTCGGAAAACGGCGCTTCGAACCCTCGATATAAGCTTTCGAGGAATATTTCCGAGCCCTCGTCGGATTCCAACACTTCTGAGCCCTAGTTGCACCCTCGAGAGAGCGAGGGCTCGGAAGTCCCGAACATCTCTGTTCGACGGCTCGAAATCGATACTCCGCGAAAGCTTATATCGAGGATCCGAAGTGCCTGTCGCATCCCTCGAACGACTTTTTTCATCTGCATGGAAGCATTAGATTCATAATGAAGAAGAAAATGAGATGTAGCAAAATACTAAATAGTAAAATGTTTAAGGAATGTTTTAAACGTTAGGCTAAGAGTATGCACTACATACCGAATATTCAGAAATTTAAAAAGAAATTTTAAATCGAAACATACGTGAAGCAACGTGGAAAATAATTTATGTAGTCATAGTGTGTTCTAGCTAGATCGAAATGAATTTTAGAAAAAAAATACATACGATTTATATCACATATTTTTAGGTGTTTTGACAATAATTTGGTTTTGTGGATGGTCTATATTCACTTCCAGTTCACCATCGGAACATCCCCGGATATCGATAAAAGAAAAGAATTTTCTACTGAAATGTATACCACAAACTCGAAAAGTATGATGTGTTTAACGTGTTTATATTTATACTTTCAGCACTGCTGTATCTTTTAGCTTCGAACCCCATGGAAACTTATACTTTATTGTGTACCATTATGGGCTATAGCTGTGATGCATATCTGTGTTAACTTTGTTTATTATGTTCTTCTAACATCATTACCAATTTATTTTTCAACAATATTAAGATTTGACTTGCATCAGGTAGATTATAAAGACATTTTTTTAATTGTCAAAACTCGATTGTCTAATTGGTATTTTGGTTTTTAGAATGGTTTGATGTTTGCTATACCGTATGTTTTTCAATTAATTGTCACAATTTTATCCGGTCAACTTGCTGATCTTGCTCGATCAAGACGTATTTTATCAACAACAGCAGTGAGAAAGATACAAACAATTATTGGTAGGCCTCTATGCAAGTTGTTCTTCAAGTATTGTGTCTTAACTTTTTTCTCATTTAGGTGGCATTGGCTCATCGTTGTTTTTGATTCTCGTTGGATATATCGGCTGTAATCGTCTATATGCAATCATCTGTATAACATGTGCTGTGGCGTGTATTGGATTTCATTCATGTGGAAGTCTTATATCGCATCTCGATATTGCATCGAATTATGCTGGTTAGTTATTGTTTGTATCTTTTACGTCTGGTTGCGAAGGACGATCCGTATGTAAGAGCTAATAAAATTGAAAATGTGATATGAATCGACTATTACAGATCCTCCTTATCATCTTTCGGGAAAAAACTACACAAGACTGATTTTTGTCTTGTTATGTTTAAGGATCATACACAAGTCTATCGATAAATAGTTCGTTTATTGTTATTTTCTAGGAACACTAGTGGGATTGACCAATACACTTGCAACTATTCCTGGTTTTGTTGGTCCTTATTTTGTTGGAGCCGTTACAAACAACAATGTAAGCACAACATCTTATTTTCCTTCCAACACTTATATTTTGACTCTATTCCAGCAAACTTTAGCTGCATGGCGGGTGATATTTAATGTATCAGCTGGAATCGGATTATTTGGAACAATTGTGTATTGTTTGTTATTTAACGGTGAAGAACAAAAATGGAATCGAGAATATGAGAATCAGAATGAACAAAATGACTAGAATCGCGTGAACTGTTGTGAATCTCAGAGATGTTACAATGTTATTGTTTTGTGCAATATCAAAAGTTTTGTCCACTATTTATTACTTTCGTTAATCTTTTTCTCCATTTGATCTGACTGATTTGTTATTTATCTTTTTCCATTGTGATATTTATATCTATTTTTTTATGTATTCAATTATGCAGAGAGTTTAGTTCCAAATCGATTTTGATTTTTAAGGTATTATTTACTTTAAACGATTAAAGAGGGATGGTTCTATGCTGATTTTCAGTATTCAATGATCTCAATCAAAGGTGAAGATGTATACTGAGCAATCATGTGACAAATACAAATTTTGTAACTCTGGCTCCGCCGATATCCAGTTGGCTTTCCAGAAAAACTTGTTGTATTTATATAAATGAACAACAGTACACTTCTGCGGATTTTTCAAATATTATTTTTAATCAAAAAAGATATGTCAGATAATAGAGAATTGAACCCAACAGAAAAATGTTTCTGGCAAGAAAGAATCAAAAATACTTATCGTTCTATTTTTCCACTGACGGTGGGAGAGCCTCAAGCAGTTGTGCGAAGCTCTAATAAGAAATTCGAACTGAACAGGTTTTAACACAGCCAGTTTGTAGAGCACATCGGCTTACTTATATATAAAAAATTATCAGACTTGTCAGATAAACTTTCACACAATTATATACGTTGGTTGCTATTTTCTGTTTAAAATGTATGGAAGTTTTTTCGAGGTAAAATTTGTATGTGGCCGTTCCGCGTAACGTAAAGATGATTGCATTAGCGTTTGTAGGAAACTTCAAAACGTTATAACTTGTCGAGAAAAGTCGTGGACAGTTCCGCAACCTATCATTAAAAACGATTCTAATATTACACTGTACGATTTACGGCCTCTAGCGCTATATTAAGATTTTCTTTTCTTTTTGTGTTTGCTATGCAACAGCAAAAAGAGAAGTAAAAATGGCGTTTTTCTGTCTTTAACATTTTGACATTTATTATTTTGACAGCTTCTTGTTGAATGATACAGTAAACATGTTAGAACTTTCTAAGACTTTGTTGTAACAACATTGACATAAATATTAAGCTGACTTTTAAACTTAGGAGGACGGGATATATAATATCTGAATTGATAATGATTTATTTGCACATAGAGACTATATTTTCCTGTTTTCTTCTCCACTCTACTTTCCTAGCTTTTTCTAAGTCAGCGTTCAACTTGGGTTCAGGCTAATCGTTAAAATTCTACCACTGAACTTAGAACCCGAAATCAAGATTAACCTGATTTTTCAGTCCAATCAAAGACTGAACTGTAGCAGACCGTCATTTTACGCATATCAATTTTCACGCAGAAGCCACGGCGGGACTCACGTCCAAAAGTCGTGTCAAGATTGCGTCCCGCACTCGAGAAATAAGATGCGTTTTTGTCGCCATGTCGCGGCGGCTCTTGTCCGAACTTTCGGCATCATAGCACAATTCCGTGGAATCCTACACAAACTGCTAGAATCGTGCCATGATAGTGGCCCAGTCATAATTCTTATGTTCTAGAGCAGAAGAGCTATTTCGTGGCACGGCTCAGGGTAGTTGCGGAAGTCCAATCTCAGACTGAGCTACAGCCCTTCAGAACAAAAGAAGAAGCAAAGAGAGAACTAAAAATGGTGTTTTTCTGTCTTTGACATTTTGACAGCTTCTTGTTGAATGATACAGTAAACATGTTAGAACTTTCTAAGACTTTGTTGTAACAACATTGACATAATATTAAGCTGACTTTTAAACTTAGGAGGACGGGATATATAATATCTGAATTGATAATGATTTATTTGCACATAGAGACTATATTTTCCTGTTTTCTTCTCCATCCTACTTTCCTAGCTTTTTCTAAGTCAGCATTCAACTTGGGTTCAGGCTAATCGTTAAAATTCTAACATTGAACTTTGAACCCGAAATCAAGATTAACCTGATTTTTCAGTCCAATCTAAGACTGAACTGTAGCAGAGCGTTATTTTACCCACGTCAATTTTCACGCAGAAGCCAAGGCGGGACTCACGTCAAAAAGTCGTGCCAAGATTGCATCCCGCACTCGAGAAATAAGACGCGTTTTTGTCAGAACTTTTGGCATCATGGCGTGGCTCCGTAGAATCCTACACGAACTCTTAGAACTCCTAGAATTGTGCCGCGATACTAGCCCAGTCATAATTCTTATGTTCTAGAGCAAAAGAGCTATTTTGTGGCACGGCTCAGGGTAGTTGCGGAAGTCCAATCTCAGACTGAGCTACAGCACTTCAGAACAAAAGATGAAGGGAAATTCTGATGTTTTTTTCGTTCTTTTATACAGTTCAGTTGCAAAACAAAAGGATGAATGGGTTGTAGACCGCGAATCCCACAGAGACTACAATTTCTCTCACATTTCGGGAAGCTGTTTCAGGACTTTTGTCAAGTTCGAATATAGCAGCTCACTTCGGGAGTTCTAGGGCGCCTCCTGGACTGTGCACCGCGAAAAACTCTTATTTTGAGTCATAGCTAATACTTTTTGAAAAAACTAACATTCTAGCGTGATCACGATACAACAGCCCGAGCAGTAATGATCACAGAGCTCCTGTACGACTTTTTCATAATCGCTGAACGACAGGCACGGAACTATAGCAACCACAGATGCGACAGCGGGATCTCGCTGCGAGTTCAGCGTGAAAGTTGACTTGGATAAGCATTGTTGTTAATCATTGGAATTAAGAGGTTCATTATTAATGAAGAAAGACCTTAATGTATTTTTCTTACTTTCTGAAGCATCGGTTAATAGCCGTCTGTGTAGGTAATGTAAAGTATATCGAAGGGGGATCCTTCTGACATTTGCCTAGTTCACACTCGAATCTCTAATTCAATCTAATCTGAGAGTGATTTGAATTCGGATTTCTACGTTGACATACAATGTTTTATGTATCCCAGTCGAAACTTCCGACAGAACTCCCACGGGACTCTTTCACGGTTTATTTTCGTGTGGCATCGCCGATCCAGCTCATCCATTAGATAAATCACTGTTGACATATACGAATAATACTGTTTAGAGAGCTTTGCTCGAATTTTTCTTATGATCAATGAGCCAATCAGGCAGACCTATGCTGTTGAAATGGTAAGAATCTTTGATTATTATTCATTATGTAGTTAATTAGTTTCCTGCGTATAGTGTCATAATGGTAAATTTGAAGATTGGTCACAAGCGATTAATCGCTTGAATATTAAACGGCGTACATGTACAACATTCATTCCAAAACTTGACAAAGGACATGATAAGAGTCAACAGTAAGAAAACATTTTACATGCATTTGTTTTACTTTCTTCTACTTCTTTTTTTTAGATCTCAAAAAGAACTTAAATGCTGTTGCAATCGTTTAAAACGAGAGCATAGTTGGGATTTATTTGAGAATGAGAGTAGTAGTAGTGATAAACAAGATTCAGAATGGAATGCTGGAACACATACAAAAATTGCATTAACCAATGCATATGGAAGAATACCAGAGACCGGAGCTCCAGTAGGTCTTTGTCACAATTATTCATTCAATTTATAGTCATTTTTGTTAACTTTTTCATTCAGTACATTCGTTGTGATGTAGACACAAAACCCGAGACATTAGTGGAGTTAATGTTTAAAGATTGGAAAATGCGTGAGCCAAGATTGATTATGTGTATTATTGGTGGAGCAAAATATTTCAAATTAAATGAGAGACTTGAAAAAGAATTTATTAAAGGAATAATTCAAGCAGCCTTAATAGCAGGTATTTACAACATATTTTTCTGTAATTATAGAATGACTATTAAATCTTCGTCATTGTGTAGATGGATGGATAATTACTAGTGGTTTTAAAACTGGTGTGGTTAAATTAGTGGGCGATGCTATTTATGAAAATAAATTAACAAATCCGAAAAGTGAAATTATTGCGGTGGGAGTTAGCAAATGGGGATCTGTGAGAAATAGAGAAACGTTATTAAATGTAAATATTACTTTTTACATAATACATCTTACTTTTATCTTAAAAGAGAAGTTTCAGTGAACGACTTGAACAAACTACAATTTTTTGTTCTAGAAATATAATGTTGATAAGAAAGTGCAGAAATCTGTGTTACCTACATCGAATCAAAAACGAAAAGGTGAACAAGAATTAGAACACAATCATACACATTTTTTACTGCTTGATGACGGAATGTTACTTGGATATGATACTGGAGATTATCGAACAAGACTTGTTAAAGCAATCTCACATTATAAACAATCAGATGGTAACATTTCATCACTTCAAAATAGACTTTCATCCTTTCACTTTTTTTGTCTGTAGTACCTATTGTAATCATCGTTGTGGAAGGTAAGTTTTATCGTTATTCCACTTCAACATTCACTTTATCTTATTTAAGATAAAAATTTATTTTATTTTCCTGTCAGGTGGTCCAGATACTTTAAATACAATATACAACGATTTACGATGTGAAATTCCCGTTGTATTGATTGATGGAAGTGGTCGTTTACCAAATTTACTCTCAAAATTTTTGACTCGTACAAAAAGTCTGATAGATGAAAAAATGGATGAAAAAGAATGGAAAGGAATACTTGATATCAATGATATTGATTCAAAACAGAAGTAAGTTTTTTTAACATTTGAATATTTATGAATGTGTCTAATAAAGATTATATGTTTTATAGGCTTCTTCAAATATTTCATAATTATGAAGAGGAGATTCGTGCTGGTTTAGTTGAAATAACAAAGGGTTCTAAAAAAAGTGAAAAAGAAATGGATGATATGTTCTACTTGTTTTTATATACGCTTCAACCATCATTAAGAGCAAACATCAAATCATTTAGTCTCGATAGTGATCATGATTTAGATGAAACTATATTTGAAGCAATTATCGAAGGTAAGTTATATACTTTTATTCACTATAGATTTAGACAAGTTTTTTCTTTCATAACTTTTAGCTCGTCAAAAGAAGAGTCTCGAAACACATGAAAAAGTAAATCGTGAACAGTTGTTACAATTGGCATTGGCATGGGACTGTATTGAAGTTGCCAAAGAACATATTATTAAAAATAATGTTGATCAGTTTACAGTAAACATATTCTAGTAGTTTGTATTTTCATTTTAATATATTTACTTTGTTTAGAGTGAAGAAAAAGAGAATTTATTTTTAAAAGCATTGGAATTAGATCGTCCAACATTTGTTAATACATTTATTAAGTTAAATTTTGACTTACCAACGATATTCTATCAATATGATGATCAGAGTTCAAACAAACAATGGAAATTAAAATGGAATCGATTAAGAGAATTATATAGTGATAATGATAAGAGAAAGGTTTGTATATTTTACACACGAGTTTATTTACGTTTAAATCATTCAAACAATCTAAAGCCAAAATGTTTGTGGTGATAATATTGGCCAAAGATAAAACCAATTGTACTAATTCTACAGTGTTCATAATCAGACTAGAACAGAATAGTGAAGAAAAAAAATATATATATATACGCATGTCTTGGCTAAGTTTGTAGATGAAGAAGATAAATTAATAAATGAAAAGTTTCTATGCAAAATAAAAATGATTATAGGATTAGTACAATTGGTTTTATCTTTCTTTAATGCACAATAAACAAAATCCTGTTGTTTTATGAACCATTGCAAGTGTATGGGGACGAAAGTTGTTCAAAGACGGTTTCAGATTTCTGGATTGAATCGGAAACAGTTAAAGTGCAAACAATTTGATGAATCTTAATGAAAACAGCAGATCTTCAGTGGGTAACTCATTATTATATAGATTGCTTTGTAGATTCTCAGAATGTTTCAAAAAACACTGGATGTAATGTACAAGAATTTTTGAATATTTGGACTCAGCTAAAAACTGTGAGAAGTGTTTTCGCCATCTTTTGATTTGGTGATAAATGTTTACCTATATGAAATAACAGGGAATAAGGAGAGTTTCTAGCACTAAATAGATTTTTAATTATATTTCAGATTTGTCAAGAGAGATATAAACAAACCACGCAGACTTAGTGTAATTTAGATGGGGTGTTAGTGTTGCTCAGGCGCAGTTTGCGTCGGCTATTTGAAAAAAGCATTTCTCCAAGAAGACAAATATTTCGCAACAGAGGATATTAATGCAGTCAAGGTTAACTATCCCTAATAGTTGTTCTACTATAATTTTTTCAACTGTCAAATATTTCAGGAAACTAGGGCGTTTGTAGGTTATCACATAACATGTGAGGAGCTGATGCATAAGTCACCCATTTTAGGTTAGAATCTTCTCGTATTTGTTAATGCAAAGGCACATCTATAAAATTCATTTCATCATTAATATCATTAGTAAAGTCATCCGAGTCCATTATAAATTCATCATCCTCAATCGTGTCATTATAATGAATGAATTACCGTAGGAAAGGATGTTTTTCAAAACGTTTCTTTTATCAGCAAAGTAATGGATAACACGTCGTCAATTGACATTAGTGTAATATTATTCTTTTCTATATCGCGACTATTAAATTGTCTACTAGTTGCATTTTTTTTCCAGTTCTTTACATGAATCCTAGTAGCGGAAAAGTTCAAAGACTGAAATATATTAAAACATGAAATAAAGTTCTGCTATCGGTATAATTATGTTTGGGGATGTTAGCTGATGATATTGTCCAGCATTATCGATTAGGGGGTGATAGGGAGTGGCAACCCCCCTCATTTGGATACAGTTACTCAAAAAATTTTGACTTACTCAGAAATTTTTGAAGAAATTTAAGCTGAGAAACTGCCTTTTATGCACCTGAGTAAGTGATTTTCTCTAGCTTCTGAGTAACTCAGTTACTCAGAAAAAGCTTTTAGTCAAAAAATGCGTTACTCAATAAAAAAACTTTAGTTACTTAGCAGGCTCGCGTTTGGGTGTGGCTAATATCTGTAATCACGCTGTTTATATCTTTTATTCTGCATAGAATAAACCACGAGTTGAAACTATACTGAATTTGTGGATTCTACTGTACAAGAACTAAAGCATGATCTCATTGTCGTGACAAGCCTTGTAAAAGACGCCATATTCAAGTAATTTTTTCATTGTAAAGTTTGGAATCCTGGTTTTCGGATTCATAAAGTTTAAGTATCTCAACTACATACTCAACTTGAGGATCTGCGGTTCATACTAAAAATCATCAAAATATTTCCACTTCAAACAACTTTCACAGTCATTTGTATGCGCTAGCTCTGATGAGAGAGAGCTATATGATGAAAGTCTTGCCATCACTGATATTTCAAATTAAAACATATCAACTTTAACTCCGTTACAAACTTGAAGCTTCGAGAGTTTTCTTGACAATGAGCTGCAGTGAAATCAGTGTATAAACTACTGCAATTAGAAGCCTCTATTAGGATAATATGAACTGTTTTTGTTCTTGTATTTTTACAGTTCTACAGTGAATTGAACAAAGGTATATATATATTGTATGATCCTTTTACTCTTTATTCTTTATCTTCTGATTTTTACTGTTTTATTTTTCCCGTCGCTTATTATTAAATAAAATTGTTTGAATTTATTTTGCTTGAGAATTAACTCATTACAATATTATTTAATTAAAGCACTAGATCTGTACACTAAAAATATATTCTATAGTTTTTATTATCACATGAATTTGCTCCAGTTATGATATAAAAAAATTGCTCACGCTTCTTAAATTAACAAGAAAACTTGAATACTGAGAAAATGTAACATCACTGAAAATTTGCACTTTTTGTAATCAATATATACTAATTGCCATATTATCATTCTTTTTTACAGCAGGAACGACTTCATTTACTCGCAAAAGTTCGCTCCCCAATTAATTCACCAGAAGATCTCGATAAAATATTAAGAATATTAATTGGTGATTATATGAAACCAATTTATACAAACTCGAATACATTAACTTTAGTCAATCGTTTAAAATCATTTTGTTTCTATAAATCGAAAATTCATTGTGATAGTCAAATACAATTGTTAGATTTACCCTATGACGATGAGTATCCATTAGATAATGATAAAGATGTGCTTGAGAATAGTCAAAATACGACGGAAATATTAGAATATGTTTACCGAGATTTATTTCTATGGGCAATATTAACCAATCGAGTAGAAATAGCTAAAGTAATAGTATCACACATGCAAAATCGCATATGCGCATCTTTAATTGCATCAAAAGTATTCAAAACATTTTATTCGATTTATGCAGCTGATAATGATTCAAAAGAAACAGTAAAACAACTAGCTGATAATTTTGAAAGTTATGCTTGTGAATGTTTAAAATGTTGTTATAATTATGACGAAGAAAAAGCATGTGAAATTGCCATCAGACGAATTAAATTATTTGGAGGAGTATCTTGTATACAGGTAAAAGATTTCAGTTAAAAATAATTCATCGTTTTTATATTACTATTTTTTCTTAAATAGATTGCTGTTGATGCTGATAATAAAGAATTTGTTGGTCAACCATGTTGTGATCAATTATTAACAAATATTTGGTATGATAAAATCAATCCAATTCAAACACAAATGAAAAAGAAATTATCAGTCTTATTTAATATTCTCACATTTGGACTATTTGCTCATTTTATTGTCAATTTTCGAGTAGAAAGAATGGTAAAAAATCAAACAATAAAAAATGAATTGATAATTAATGAAAATGAACAATCAGAAGTATGTAGAAGGGAAAATAAAGATGATGAGTGTATCTAATATTAGTTTTACTCTAGTATCTATCGAGTCAAGACCGATGTGCATTAGTAAGAAGGTAAGCTTGTTTGCAAATAAAAGTTATCAATTAGAATATTCTAAATGTTTTAGGTTAAATAAAAATTGTATTAATTATTCTGATGGTTATATGTGGACATCAAAATTGTGGCCAACTTTCTTGTTGAGCTATTTTCGTCATTTGAAACATTTTCATGAAGCACCATTAATCAAATTTTCATATAATAGTGTAAGTTAACTATTATAATGACTATTTAAACTACACTATATGAAATATTATAACATAAATATAGCAATGATAATCTTCATTTTAAGTATTTATTTTGATTTATTTCAGGCGTCCTACATTGTATTTTTATTATTCTTCAGTTATTATATGTTATTTGCATTTGATCCATTAAGTGATGATGTTTCAAATATTCATTGGACAGAAGTTATTGTCATTATTTATATTACAACAATGTTAATTGAAGACATCCGACAGGTTTAAATCAAAATTAAATGACTACTGACATTGTCTTTAATATATAAAAAAAATATATTTTTATTTTAGTTTTTTTGTCAAGATAATCGATCTTTTAGCGGAAAAATAAATGATTATTTTTTGGCTAGTCGAGTTTTTAATATAATTAATTTCGTTGCCTATAGTTTATTTTATGTTGGATTAATATTGAGATTTAAAAATGTTCATGATCAAAATTCATTCTCAGCTGCCAGGTAATCGAATTGAAAAAATGAATTTTGTTTTTGAGATTTTTTAAAAAAATAGAATATTCAGTAAAGTTTTAAAATATTTAATTTTATATAACGATGAATCAAGTGATTATTGAGACTAATTCTTACTGTTCTATTTATAGAATAACACTTGCTTATGATTTGGAACTTTGGTTCATACGTTCACTAGCATTTATTGGTGTGTCTCAACAATTAGGACCAAAACTGGTCATGATTAGAAAAATGGTGAGTGCACGTTTATTCAACAATAATCGATTATACTATATATTTATATTGTCTGTTTTAGATAATTGATCTATTTTTCTTTATATATATAGTTTTGATTGCCATGTCATCGTATGGTATAGTATCTCGAGCAATGCGTTTTTATAAAACATTTGATTTTAATGGTCGAGCATTATTTCAAAATATTATTTATCCTGTCTATTATTTTATGTATGGAAGTTTTAGTGACGAAACATCAAACCTTGATGAAAGTAGGCAATAATATTTGATTTAATCATCAAAATTGATTATACATAGATATTTATTTTTATTTTTCAAAAGCTCCGAACAGCTCAACAGCAATTGCTACTCATGTTCTACTGGCATTTCACATGTTATTTGTCAATATTTTATTGATTAATCTATTGATTGCTAAGTTTAGGTATTGATCATATGAGTATGAACAGCACAATGATATTAGATAAATTATTATAATCAATGTGTAATATGTGATGTCTTTCTTTTTAAGTTTTACATTTCAACAAGTTCAAGCTCATACAGATTTGGTATGGCGGTATGAACGATATGCATTGATTCGTGAATATTTTGATCGACCACCACTATTTCCACCATTAATTTTTATTACACATATCTTCGAACTATTCAAATATATTTGGAGACATTTACCAACGAATATACGACGATCACCTGAACAAAAAGTAGAAGCAAAAATATTCAGTAAGTTCTTCCATAAATATTTCTTAGTAATAAAACTAATTTTTCTCTCTCTAGAAATGATTGCTACTAATAAAAGTGTTGAAAAGGATTGGTCTGATTTTGAGCATTATGCAACAAATCTATATGCAAGATCGATGCTTACTTCACGATCAGCAACAGTCGCCACCACAACACCATTAAATACAAGGTATATTTAGGATAACCAGTTCTTGCTATTATTTATCTTAACTTTCCTATTTGACAATCAAAAACTGATCTCTCACCTGATGATGACTTATCTATTATTTAGTCATCAAGAAGATGTTAGTGATATTCAAATATCGGTATTAGATGTTAAACTATTAAATGAAGAAATAATTTCGATTAGAAAAGTTCTTAATGATTTACGAAGATATGATGAAGAAGTACGTGTTATTCATAATCTATCTAACGATACTTATTTGGAATTTCTACTAGATGAATACTTGTATGAAATGGATGATGGACGCTATGAGTAGAGTCAAGATGTCGAAAGATCCGCCACCTTCGTTTAAACCATCAATAGTAACTGTCGGTAAATTTGACAGAACTCACATGAGTTTGAAGCATCATAAATATACTGTTATTTCTCTCTAGATCTCAAAAGTAATACATAACAGTGTGATGAACTGTTGCACTATCCATTTCAAAATACAATACGATTCTCGGTTGCTTTTCAAATAAATTTCTGCCGAAAAGATAAAGAGATAGGCTTGCGATTTGTACTGTCGTCTCTAGAAAATCCTTTCCTCAATCGTTTAATAAAGAAAGAAAACTATGAAAGTTTTTCAAATAGAACTTTTGAAAATCCGTTTGCATTTTCAAAACTAGCAATGTATTCGTTTCTTTATGTGAATAAATAGTTCAGAGTGCGTTCTTCAAAATCGAAGCTGTCCAACTTCATCAATGCTTAAGGTTTTGTTATGACATTGTATTTTCTGAAAGTCTCAAGAGTAGCATGAGATGGCCTGTGCGAATTCCGAAAACAACTGAAACATAAGTCATCAACTATGCTCACCGGTGTGCAGATTTTATTCTTAGAAAAGACTTACAGGAAGCCGAATTTACAAAAATTGTAGATTTTCTTCTGTTATCATAGGATTCTTCAAATTGCATAACTCACCCAGAATCCATCCAAAAGGCTGCAAAAACGCAACAGGTACTTTAGAACTTAGTAAAAGGATGTTTTGCTTGAATCGTGACAACAGAATCTTTTGAAAGTGCAAACAGATTTCCTAGAGACCTTTTCGAAAAAGATTTCACAGTTTTCTTTCTTTACTAAACGATCGAGGAAAGAGTTTTCCAGAGACTACACCCCAAATCACAAGTCGATCACTTTCTCTTTTCGTTAAGAAGTAATTTGAAAAGCAACTTAGAATCGTATTGTATTTTGAAATGGATAGTACTCAAAATATTTGTGATCGTACGATGGCATTTATAATCTTGTTATGATTAATTTCTATTTGTGAATCTGTGATTGTTATAAAATATATTTGTTGTGATTTTTTAGTAATATATGTACGTCAGTAATGTATGGCAGACTTTTATCACTTTTTCACTACATTATGAAGGAAGTATAGCGAGAAGAGAAATAAATACTTTCCTTACGCAATTTCAAACATCTTCTAGTCAGAAAAGTCAAAGTAGAATGTATTTCCTTTTAAGATGCTACTTTAGCATCTTCCGCGTGTTATTGTTATCTTGCTTATTTTTTTATACTTAAATATAATACTTGAAAGAACATTATCAAAAAAATAGCTTCTCTGTATAAAAAATAAAAGATACTTGTCATTTTTTTTTGAGCGATACCAAATGTTGGTTACATATTATCGAATAAAACGCCAATCAAATGATTCTACTGCTTGATGTTTCATTGGAGGAATTGGCGGCTTAATTACGCGCCATGTTCCATCAGCTTGTTTCGAAATAGTTAACATTGATAAAAACGGTATACGTAATACAAGAAATTTTAAATCATTTATACGAGGTTGGCCACCTGTTAATTGACGAGTACAAACTTCTAAAGTAGGAGCCTGAAAAAATTTAAAAAAAAAGAAGTAATTAGATATGTGTTGTACTCTTATGTACTTACATGTCCAACAATTAATATGTTTCCACCATCAAGTTCATGATTTTTTAGTATTGATGTGGTGATAAAATGACTTCTTGTGTAATACATTTGTTCATCTTCATCTTTTCTTAATGATTCAATTGGATAAAATGGTTTATAATAGTTATCAACATGATAGCCATTTTTTATTAATTCCTCAATAGCGAGAAACGGCCATTTTAAAGGTACAACCGGATACCATTTTAAAAATTCGAATAGGCACGGTTCAATTCGAATTGGTATTTCATCTTTCATATTGAGTCCTTCCAGTATTTTATCAGCTGTTTGAACACACCGCAATGCTGGCGACGCGTAGACATGAGATATTTTAACACCTTGACTTAATAATTCTTCACCAACCATTTTACATTCAATTAGACCTAATTCGGTCAACGGTGGATCAAATAAAAAATCTTTATTATCACGACGTTGAATCATTTTTTTCGGTAAATTCAAGTTCAATCGTTTATATTGACCGTTTTTATCAAAAACATTATCCACCCATGTGATTCCAAATGTTGAATCCACACGTTCAGCATGCCTCATTACAAATAATTTTTGTCCTTCATTAATTGGTCGCACTTGAGATTGTTGAGATTGTGCTTGTTGCATTTGTTGTAGTGATGGTTTAGTATAACGCATTGATCGTCGATGATTTAATGCATGACCACTTTGAACACGTTGTAGATTACTACCTGATAACGGTATATTTTGACTACCACTAGTATTTGCTCCCGTTGTTCCACTAACAACACCGATACCTGGTGTATTTGTGTTTAAGACATAATCATTTATTAATAATGGCTGTAATGGTACATGATAATTTGTTGTTACTGGATCCGATAGACGTTTTCTTGCTTTATCTAATCGATTTGCATATAATAAATTTTTGTCTCTCATCAATACATTATTGTATAGATTTTCTAGTAGAATTTGTTGAATTGGATAATTATTTGGATCTCCTTGAACAGTATTCGATGATAAACCAACATTTTGTGTTTGAGAATTGGCTTGTTGTTGTTGTTGATTTGTGTTTATCATTATAGTAGGTGATGGATTACCCATAGCAGAATAGACTACAGCATGTGCTTGATTTAAAGCCGCTTGCTGCTGTTGTTGTTGTTGTTGTTGTTGTTGCTGCTGCTGCTGCTGCTGCTGTTGTTGTTGTTGTTTGAGTTGTTGAGCAGCCATATCGGTATATTGATTCGGTTGAGCTAATGTCATTATTTGAGGTGTAAAAGAGACAGATGTTGGAACAGCTGTTGCCACATACATAGTTATCAATAAAAGTTGTAATTCAAACAAAAAGTAAATTACATCAAACCATTATTAATCTGTCTTTGATATGGTGCTCTTTTGATCTAAAATTATGCGAAAATATCAAATTTTTAAATTGATTAAGAGTTCAGAACAGTCATATCCTTAACCTCTATACTTTTCTTCGATGACTAACCGCTTATGTTATCTGGGTAGCAACCTGTATCTTAAATAATCGGAGAAGTCTTTAACTCGGACATACCTCGCATGTAAAGGGCACGTCGTTTCTTCAAATATTAATGATAAAATGAGGCTAACTCTCGAATCTAGTAGAATAAGTTCATCAAACGAAGAAGAGTGAAGAGAAGGACAGAAATAGTGATTACTAATCATAATAAGTCCTACATTCATTCTATCGAAAGCGATACGGGTAAAAGTAACGATGAAGGTGTATTTTCATTGTTGCTTACATACCTAACATTTTTTTCTCTATATATTCCTCCTATGATAAGTTTGTAGGTTACGTTTCTCTTTGTATGTACGGTTTTCGTAGCTGTCATACAGACGTACCATAAAGGTAGTATTACATTTTCTGTTCGCGATGAATATCGATTATCGACGAGAAAAAAGAGGATTATTCCAAATATCTTGAGGCATATTCATACACCCCGACAACAATAAAAACTTCTAAAGTAGGCCGCTTCCTCCCCACGTATCATTGATTACTAACTTGCTGACTATTTGTATCAATCTGGATAAGAACACCAGAAAAAACCATAATGTTTTGGTGTTTTGGAAATGAAACATTTTCCGAAAAAATGATGGTAAAACAACAAAAAAGCTTAGTAATATAAGTATATATTATAGAGATAATCTGTTTTTGTATGAGTATGATGCACACACGATATTTTTACTGATTTATTCATTATCGTCCTCTCACATCTAACCTAAAAAATGACTCTCTATCTTAGCCTTAAATAATTTGAGTAGCAAGCATTAGAGACTATTCTCCCAAAGTCTTAAGTCAAAAGAATGTTTCTTGATCTAGATATCTATTTAGAAATGAACACAAATTAACTATCGTTCGTAAAACATAGGTTTTTTGTTAAACAGTAAAAACCAGCAAGTCAGTTTTATACTTTAGATAGGTAACATTCAACACTACATCGCAATGTAAGAAAATGTCGTAGAGACAATATGAAATGAATCTTATCATAGAATCAACAGTTTTCCATATTTACTACATTCTATGGCTCAAAACTTCAGACGGATAGAGTTACAGGAGTGATAGTCCTTTTTACCAAGCATTTTATATCAAAATACCTTTATCGAATGTTTATATCGCGAACAAATTGTTATAGTGTATAGAAGGAAACCAAATTACACATGCAATTGAAGATGCGTAAGCAAATTATCGGTATATATTAAAATCTGTCACATATCGAACAATAAGAACGTTTAGCACAACAAGGACATATGTTTAATATGCATATGTGCAGAATACAATAAAATTTCTAATAGAACACAAAAAGAAAGATAATGTTTAATCAAAACAATACCTAGACTAAAAAAATTGTACATGCATAGCTATAGGCTAACTAGAATACTGGTCGATTGATGCTTTCTATTGAATGATCTTATTCTATTACTGTTAGTTTTATACACGATCATACTCAATTAGTTTTCACTATTTGTCGAGATCCGCAACTGTGTTCTGATCTGATTTAAAAGAGCGAGTGTTATGTTTCTATTCTTAGATATGAACTGTTATACTAATGGAGCATTACTTTTACTTTTAAATCTAAAAATGAGTCCGATAATCGTCTGATTGACACATCTAATGTAAATCTTTCGAAAAAGAGAGAATAAGACACGTGTTTGTTCTGTCATTTGTTTATATGTCATTACATTTCTCTAATCATTTACGCAATCTATCGATCAATCAATATTTAAATGACAACTTCATATTTTCTTTCTAGTCCACTATAAAAGGTAATAAAAAATTAACAGAGAACGATGTTTTTCTCAAACAAACTAATTAAATCGCAATTTACAACTTTCAAGGATGCAGGTAAATTTGTCGAATCAAGGTTGCGGACACTTTTCATAACATTCATCATCAAGGTGTGAACATATTCATTACCTTGAAAAGTGTGATACGTACTGAATGTTTTGTATAGAACTGGCTTTTTGACGTTAAAACGTGTGTTACCGTCGATAGTAGAAGAAATAGTAGTAATCGTCGATTGTACATAAAGTTTTTTCTATCATTTTTTGGTCTATATCAGAATCATATCTAAATAGCACACTGTCGAGGAAAATGACAAAATATAATTAATTTGTAGGAGATCTAATCGTGAATAGGAGTGTCAACGATCAAGAAAAATATTTCAGTAGAACTTTTTATTTCTGACAATTAGCCTGACCTACTTATTCATTACGTACTTACAAACTCAAAAGGTCTGCCAGACTGCCGGAAGAAGTTCTAAGAAAATGTGTTCAATTGTCACAAATCAATAAGTATTTAATGAGCTTACGTACTCCTGATTAACTAACTGTAGTGAATGTTCGAGAAATTGATAAGTTTCACATGAGTACGATCACACACTTTATTACTATTGTTTTGTTTTTCATATATTTACATAATTACATTACATAAACACACAGTATTTTTACCAAAGCATAGACAACTTCTTGACATTTGTAAGATCGAGTTGTAAAAAGGAATACAAAGAGTATCACAATGGTTGATACAGCATATATGACGATATTTTTAATAAAAAGTAATCTTAAATACTTTTAAAACTAACCATGATTTCTAAAGAAATGTTTTTGGTATTCAAAAATTTGTCTAATTTTTTTGTTTTGATATCCATATACTTAAAAATCTTCGTGTGCTAAAATGAATACTTTTCAAAGAATATCTGCCTATATCTATTACAGTTCTGGAACATATCATTTCAGATTGTAAGTAATATTTGTAAAGAAATTCTACAGAATTATCAGATTTCTTTTGAAAAAATTTTATTAGATTCTGTAAAGAAATTTGCCAACATGTTTTATTTAGGTTGTTATATTACTCATGCATGAATACACCGATGGAAAAAATGTGCTTGTTTACTACGCTTATGATATTTGATAGAAAAAGATTCACTGAATGAAAGTGCCTTGCCAGTCGAACAAGATAGGTACATTTTTTCCGTCTGCTCTTGTACTACTGCTGAATCAAAGCGTAGTAACTAAATTAATAACCTAAGGTTTTAATTTATTTATCGATGCAGTAATTGCCATTTTTACCGTTTAGCAGGCAATGTGCATGAAGACGAAAATATGTGCTGCATTACAACAGATACGAAATCAATTGAATAGTATTAACCGTTTAAGAATGGTATATGCTTGGTTTCTGAATAACTTTTGACGGAAAAGGACTAGCGCGCTGCGGTTGTCGCCATTCAAAGAAGAGGCTTGAGAATATGTTTCCATAAGCAGAGATTTTTTCTTAAAACAGGTTTTCTAGTTGATCTTTTTCAGAAAATCACATCGTGTCTCAAAAACTTCCTAGGTGATTATATTGATTTTATCACATGGACTGGCAGTTCAAAGTGTTCTCAGGAGGGTCAAGCGAAACCTTGATTTTCAGCTGTTCGAGGATGATATCAGATTTCCTTGGGGTCGCAGAATCGTCACTTGGAGACTACTAGCAATTTCGAAAAAGAGTCGGTTATAGATAACCCACCACGCTAGGTCTCGTAACAATATTTATTATTAGAGAAACATTTAAAAAAACTTTTCGAAAATCAAGTTTTACGAAAACTAGAGTTTTCAGGCTATTTTCATCTAATATTAAAAAATTCATAATTCAATCGAAAAACACTAGGACTAGCCTAAAACTTCACGATGTATAGTATTCAGCCTATTTTATATCCTATTTACAAAAGATCTACAAGAAAAGAACTTGTAAAACCGTATGGTTTTTCGAAAGGATCTCTAGTAATTTAGCAGCAATAGCATTACATTATCTTTTGATTGATGTATTTGAAAACATTTCTCGATTATCTCGATCAGTACCCTAATAAAGAACAGAAATTGATAGGTTCGGAAGAGTGCGATTACAGATGACTGAAGATAATTCATTAGAACTTTTTTTCCTGTTTCTTATGTACTTCTTGACTGGTACCAACATTTCATGAGAATAATCATCAATATGATGGGACTAATCTTGAACCGCACATAACAGGAGACTACAAGGAAATAATACATTGGTATTTTTCTTTAAACACGGTATAATACACACTCCAGAATGTAATTAATGTTCAGCAGTTTTTATCTCCCCGCGTTTGTACAAGTTTGCGGCTGAGAACGTCTTTTTAAACGAAAACAGCTACTCCAACAACAAGCTGGCTTTCATACCAACAGATCAAATGTGCACACTGAAGATAGTTATGGAAAAATCGCGAGAGTTCAACAGTCCACTTTATACGTGTTTTATTGACCTTCAAAAAACGTATAATTCGGTCAATCGTGACGCCTTATGGCGAATATGTCAAGTTATGGTCTGACGGAGGCAATTGTACGGCTCGTGTAACTATTCTCTAAAAAAAAAGGTTTATTACGAAGCTTAAAAGGATATAGAAAAGTGCAGCCATTTCTAAACCCTTTTAGGTTTCGTAGAAGACAAGATGTAGTACGAAACCGTTTTAAATGCGTTGAAACGATTGATCAGTGCATTTGCTTATTTCGTTATGTTTTTTCCTTATGATTTTTTCTCGAAAGATCAAAAATTACAGAAGTTTCAGGTATTTTTTGGGCTCAGTTTTCACCGCCCTATAAAATGAAAACACGCCTAAGCAGCTGAAATGGTCCACTTACTCAGAAAAAATTTTTTTTAGAAAAGAACTGCTAGAATTTATACACTTAAACGGTTTCGTACTGTGTCATGTCTTCTACGAAACCTAAAAGGGTTTAGAAATGGTTGCACTTCTCTGTACCCTTTTAAGTTTCGTAATAAACCTTTTTTGATACAAAATTTACTACTGATGATACTGATGATTGTTCTGAGGTAACGCATATAGTAAGAGTGAAGCTTTTGTTCGTCAGTCATTGTGAGCGCCCAAGTCTCACTTCCATATAGCACGACAAGACGCAAGCCCGAAATATCCTAATTTTGCTTCGACGGAAACAGTTTTTCTATACCACACCACATTCCGAAGCATGCTGAACGCTACTGAGGGCTTGGTGATTCTTGACCTTTTTTGATCACAGAAATTTGGCTTGACCATGCGTATCAAGAAAACTGTTATCATGCCCATTAAACAACTGAAGGAAACACTAGATACTAGAATTAAAACCGCCGAAGAGGTTGATGGTGTCCCTTTCGATCTTGTTATTCGAAATGATAGAATCAAGAAAGTGGAAAAGTTTACATATCTGGATGGGCTACTTGCAAGGGACTGTTCGCAAGAGGAAGAGATAAAGACGAGAATCACCAAGCCCTCAGTAGCGTTCAGCATGCTTCGGAATGTGGTGTGGTATAGAAAAACTGTTTCCGTCGAAGCAAAATTAGGATATTTCGGGCTTGCGTCCTGTCGTGCTATATGGAAGTGAGACTTGGGCGCTCACAATGACTGACGAACAAAAGCTTCACACTTTCTATATGCGTTACCTCAGAACAATCATCAGTATCAAATTAGGATACAGAATGTCAAATGATCTGATTCTGGATTTAACTGGCCTACCATCTGTGGAAAACATCATGAGGAGGAATAGGTTGCGTTAGTTTGGACATGTATACAAGACGAATGATGAAACGATCCCAAAAAGGTGATGTTCTCGTACTTTGAGAATACTCAACGCCCCTAGTATGGAGTGAAAAAACGGTGGTATGAGAAGATCTTGGATGATCTGGAGAAATTAGGGATTCACAACTGGAGAAGAAGCGCAAAGAACAAAGATTTATGGAGACAGTTAATCAACAAGCACACCCATCAAAAACTCATTGACCAACATTTGAATAAGATCATCGAGCAGTACAAAGAAAAAGCGGAGAAAAGGCGAACAGAAGAGAGGAAATGTTCAGGAATACTTGACACGTCAGCTGCTCAATCGATTGTCATTCCCAGTACCAAGTGTATGTCCTAAATGTGAACGAACATGCAAAAACGAACAAGGTGTCATAATTCAAAAACAGAAAATCACTGAGTTGTTGAACAAAAATGCCAGTGGTACGTACGATTGTCCAGTATGCGCAAGGTCATTCAAACCTCAGGACATCACCGATCATGTTAGGTTATGCGAGAAGAAGTGGTACAAGGATAATGCTTTTTAAGGTGGAACGTATCATACGACAACTATGGAATTGACGAAAAAGCTGGTCTATGATACTTCATGATTATAACTAGTGTCACTTTAATCCAGCTCTAGTGGCTCGGAGATGTTAATCTGAACCTGATTTTTAGTGCTGTGTGACCTACGACAAACGAACTTTCATCAACCACCGAATTGAACACTTTTATACCGTCTTGGTGTACTCAAAAGTTCTGCTTTTGGTTTGTTTGTTTTTTGGTTTTGTTTTTCGTTTATCAAAACCCTATTTTTGTGATCTTCACCGTACGTCCTCTGGGTACTGGGATCATTAACTAACTAGCTTTTTAAACAAATGCGCTTTTAGAGCACAGAAATTAGCGCGAAATCTACTGCATAACAAATACGTCGATGTTTTTCGGGATGTTGTATATACGAAAATGAGCGTCCAGATTGGATAAGAATTTGTTGTGATGACATTGTTTATAAAAATTCTGAGACAGCGCTGACCATTTTTAGAGAGTAAATGGGAAGTAAGTCAAGTGTGATGTTTTTGAAAGTTACACATGTATGCAGATTATACAAAATCGACTGACTCTATGTACGTTGAACAAAAGGAGTCAAATACGTAGGCGCTTCTCGTCTAGTTATTTTACCATGTAAAGTTCACTTGAGATTATCATAAAGTTTGTGAATACTCAATCATCCCAAGATTTCTATAACTCTCTCCGTACTGGTCAAGTGATGGACGTCAGAGACTAGAAGAGCCTTTCTATACGGCAACAACATGACAGACGTCAATGATATTTAGTTGTTCACGAATACATAATATCTGTCCAGTGCAACATTGCCAGAATCATCATACACTAATTTACTTACTTATTAAGTTAGTATTTTGAAACGCAGGTACTGGTGATGTGTTAGGTTGCCAGGTGTTGTATTAAACGAGTTTCTACTAGTGTCTATTCCCACAGATTAAATATTACTAATACAGAGCATTAATTAGTGTGAGTAGAATGGCCAATAGTTAAAAGTTAGACTCAAGAGGATAGATGTTATAATTTGAACAAAAACGTACAACTCGTGAAAGTTGATAAGCTATATTTGATGCAGAGTTGCTATTGCTATCAATTCTGCAATATAAACGTTTTTTTCAAAAATGAAGCGAAAATTGTTAAAATTCGTTATGATTCATCTAATTGTCGTTGATATACGTCAACGTAAATAAAACTCTTCTAAATCAAAAGGCTTTTACATAGATTAATTTCAAATCAGAAGATGGTAGGTGACTTATATGTGGAAATTCTGAATACATCATGAACTTTCGGCTTATTTCTCATGTGCTTATTTAAGTCATGTAATTGATAAGAATTGAAAAAGTATGAGTAATAAACACATGCGTTGCTACTGCAACGGAAGCTCTGCTGACACAGAAAAATACTAACTTTTCAAATACATAAATATTTCTTACACAACCTAACAAGCATTTATACATCACTACTTTTAGAAACAACTACTTTATACGCTAACAGTTGAACTGGTGTACATTCCTTTTCGCAAGATAACAAATTATTAACTAATATGGCTTCTACAGACAATCAAGATAATGTACTAGATAATAGTACTGATGATCGAAACACAAAATTAGAAAAGGTATACAAAATATTTGATGAACTTTGCCAATGTCCAATATGTTTGAAATTATTAGTTGAACCCATAACAACAATATGCGGTCACAATTACTGCTTATCATGTTTAAAACATTTATTAGCATCATCAAACTTGGAAAAAACCTGTCCTTTGTGTCGAGAAAACTTATCTTACTTAAAAAATTCTCGAATAACAATAAATTTTATTTTACGAAATTTGTTAGAAACACGTTATGAAAATCAATATTTGGAACGAATAGCAGAAATAAAACAAGATGTTCTAGATAACAAAGATAAAATAAGTGTAATTAAAAGATTGTTAATTGGAAATTATCATGCAACAATTAATACTGGTTATGAAATTGGTGCCCATCGTTGGACGTTGTTTATTCGTTTTGCCGATGATGAGAATGATATGGATATTGGTACATATATCAAAGAAATTATCATTAGTGATCCTGCTACACAAGAACATGTTTTAGATGCACCGCCCTATCGTTATACGATGACTGGATTACAATCTCGTACCATTTGCCTAAATATTGAGTTTCACTCGAGATTTCATAAAGCAAATTTACGTACAGATTGGAATTTATGTTTTACAGGAATTGGAAATCAAAAATCGATTGAGTTAGAATTTATCAATTAGTGACTCGAGTTTTCTTATAATAAAAGTTTTTTCTACAATAAATTATATTTATGATCGCAGTAGACAAATCAGTCCATTTCATTTCATTCATCATTAACGGTCGGATGATAGACAATAAATGATGCTTGTTTAACTGACCGTTTCTTCACAATTAAGTGCCTGTTAAAACCCCATTGTTAGCCTCTTAGGTAACAGGCTGTTCATGTGCTATTAAATGTCAGTTGTTTTTGACCCGGAAAAGCGCTGATGGCGTATGATTAAAAGTAGTGTGTACAGAGAAGAAGCAAGCATATCACCGGAACGAAAACAATAAAGTTGGTTTTGAGTTGCTGAAAAGTGCTTTTTCGTATTCAGCACACTTGAGAACCCCGAAGATTATCTATTTTTGGCGAGGTTTACTTCCAAAAAGTTAGGAAAAATTTTTAAACTAATATTATTTTCCCATGGAATGTTTTTTGTACCATTTTATTTCAAAATTTTTCCTGACTTTTTGGAAGTATGTGTCAATTTCCGCTATCGGATAAAACAAAAAAATGAACTCGTGTGTGATCCATCCCATAAGGATCAATTGCTGAATAATTATTTTACAGATGTTTATACCAGAGCTTCGTATGGACTCAAAATTATAAGTACAGTCCGAGTCCATGAAAAACAGTTTTTTTCAGCTCATGGATTCTAAAAAAAGGTGCCCAAGTCCGGTCCACAATACAAAAACAACATGTTTTTTTACTGATGATTCCTCGATGCAAGGCAATCCAAAGGTTTTTTTTTACACCCGAGCTGAACTGTACTGGAAAAAAATCTTTGGTCTATAGTAAATCTTAATAGTCTATTTTTTCATTTAATAATTGTTTCTGATGCAGTTTTTCACACTCTTTCTAACGGTATATTTAGAATTGGGTTTTGATCAAGTTTAACGGTCACACAGCGCGTTTTAAATGAACTTCATGATGGTATCTGTAATTTTCAATTTGTGACCTTTAAAGAGCACTTTTTTTAACAATTTTTTTTCATTAGAAACCTGAGACTTCGCTCTTTTGAATGGAATATTTGAAAGATCCATCGCTACTTGACGAGAATGTCGTGACAAATGTCAATAATCATAGAGAAAAGAAAGTGTCCGAATACCTTTTCGTTCCAGAGGTCGACTAAGTGTAAAAGAAGACTTATTATAGACTCATCTAAGATTGTTAACATTTTTTGAAGTGGACAGAAATGTAGAGCAGACTTTGCTCCATCTAACAGTAAACAAATAATTTTCTTATCTCTTTTATATTAAGAAATAATAAGCTCGCAAGGAAAACTTCTTACAGTGTCTGAATATTTCTTACACCCACTGTACACAATACGAAAATAACATGTTTTTTTGCTGATTATCTCTCAATTCAAAGGAATTCAAAGGGTTTTTTTCTAGTACAGTCCAGTCCGAGTCTAGAAAAACACCTTTGGATTGCCTTGAATTGAGGAATAATCAGTAAAAAAACGTGTTATTTTTGTACCGACAGCAACCGCTTGAAAAAGCAATTTTTGAAATATTTTGTACGATGGACATTGAGATATATCCTTATGAGATACACCATTGGATAGAGCTCGACGAGATCTGTCTGATAGACTGACTCTTGATCTCATTTGGCAGAGGTTAGAGAGCGAATATTTCCTAGATACAGTGTCGGAAACCGCTTGAAAAACTAGTTTTTGAAATATATTGTACGATGGACATTGAGATGTATCCTTGTGAGATACACCATTAGATAGAGCTCGGCGGAGCCTATCTGATGAACTATTGATATCATTTGGCACAGACATAAGAGCGAATATTTTCGAGAAATACTGCCAGAAGCCGCTTGAAAAACCAGTTTTGAAATATTTTGTACGTTGGACATTGAGATGTATTCATCATACAATATATTTCAAAAACTGTTTTTTCAAGCGGTTTCCGACACTGGACATTCATTATTATATAATATGATCTTGCTTCTGTCAAAACAATAAATTTTGATGGAGAAAATGGCGAAATAGCTTCATTTTGGGCAGATTCGTCAATTTTTCGACTTTTGATGGTCTCCAAAAACCATGTTCCACACGACGTTTTTAAAAACAAATATCATAGATATACACAACTCGGCAAGCTCTACAAGACCTACTATGTTATTTCTCGGCAGATTTTCAAAAAGTATAAAGTGGCCGGTGCTGTGTAGAAGCACCCTAACAGTAATAGTATTTTACGAAAATCCATCATTCCGACTACTATTTTGAATCTAAAATTTTTCTGAATATGAGATATAGTTCAGATTTTTCTACTCATTCGAATGAGATGTTGATCAAAAAATGTGAATGAAAATTGTCGATTTTATTCAAAAAAACTAAAAAATAGCAATTTTTTCAACTTTTCCGCAAGCTTTGGGGAAAAATTTTATTTTCCCATAGAAAAAAACGTATTGAAGAAGAAAAAGGGTTTTCTATACTTAATTTGACTGAAAAATCGATTGGAAATAGTTTGACGACGAAAAAAATTGTTTACAGCATTTTCTGTGTTTCGGTCATTTGCAGCTCTGCCTATGGTGAGACCATTTTGATCCCGAGTTGCATCGATTTTGTCGTTTTTAAACAATGTGTCAGGTGCAGAATCGTTTACTCTATTAAAATACCAAAACTTTATTATGGATTTTCATTTGGTTCCTTCAAATATTCAGGTTTTTTCACTAAGACCTCAGTTTTTCAAAACCTCAAAATTTTAGTAAATGTTTTTTTACGACTACTATTTTAACTTTAAAATATTAAATTACAAATTTCGTTCAGTTTTGTGTGCTCTTTCGAATGAAATGTCGTTCAAAAAAATTGAACGAAAACTGACGGTTTTAGCAGAAATTTCTGCTGCTATAAAAATATCTGCTATAAAATGTGTGGCGGGCAAACGCGGGAGCGTCTTTTGATTTCCTTTTTTCAAATTATTTGAATTTTGTGTTCCATTTAGAGTAATATTATACAGGAACACAATTTTTGATTAGGAGATGGCGAAATGGTCAATATTGTCGATTTGTAGCATTTTTTTGTATGTATCTTTGTGCTTTGCTCTTTTTTTAAGTATGTTTTTGTAATAATAAAAGTAAAACTTATATTGTTGTTGAGAACTTCTCGTGAGTTAAAAGCCACCTAAATAATTAGAAGAGCTGAGATCTGCCTACTTTCCAGACAGCCACTTTTCGTGATCAAGTATAATTGAATTAACTAAATTTCCAAGTCCGTAAAAAAGAAAAAGTAGTTGCATTTCACTTTTAGCTCGGATCGATTATTTTCTCGAGCTTTAACTTTCGGTTAATTTCAAAACTAATTGAGAATGTCTGAAACCATTTGGTTAAACGGACGTTGACAATGATGGTTGTTTTAATTTGTGTGATAAGCCGAATGTTGATATAATTTTATCGGTTTTTCTATAAAGTCTTTTTATTTTTATCACACAAATTAAAACAACCATCATGATCTTTTTTACAGACTTGGAAATTTAGTTAATTCAATTATACTTGATCACCAAAAGTGGCTGTCTGGAAAGTAGACAGATCTCAGCTCTTCTAATTATTTAGGTGGTTTTTAATTCACGAGAAGTTCTCAACAACAATATAAATTTTACTTTTATTATTATAGAAACATACTTAAAGAAAGAGCAAAGCACAAAGATACAAAGATACATATAGGATTAGGTCGGATTCCTACGATAGAATCCTATAAGAAATACCATACACACCTAGAACAGGAATCCTATCATCTCCTATCCTAGGATCATGTAAAATTTTATAGGATCCTATCATAAGAATACAAAACGTTCCCACATATCATAGGAGCCTGTACGATCTTGTAGGATCCTAGTAGGATTTATTGACCTGGGATTCGCAAAAACAACGCCCTTTATACTGGACAGTGAATATCTCTGTACATGTAGTAGAGGCGAAAAAACTGAAAACAGGAGATGAAATTTCATCTTATTTTGGTTCAAACCCAGAACTTTCATCCAATGAATTTGAGTCGAGCAAAAACGAAAAATTTCGGATTGGTCAATCCATTATGCGACGGTTAATATACAACGAGACTTCAATTTGACATTTTTGTGCAACAGTAAAGTCGGATATAGTGTGGGAACACCGCCACTCATATTCGAGAGTAAGTATGCACTTTGCTGTTCTCCTTCCTTTATGCTTCAAAGCCTCTCTTCATATGAGACCAAGGATCCGAAGTCTTAGCAATGCACATTTGTTCAGATGTGACAAAACTTCACTCGCTTGCAAATGAAGTGATTCTTGAAATCATCGAGTATTTGCACGCTTATGATATTCTCCACTCATTCCTTCAACTAAACGATCGTTTCGATGGACTACTCGGCAATCTACAGTTTGATCTGAACTTTCATTGCATGACCAAATCCAGACGTGACTTTATCTGCGAACGCTTTCCATCAACGGCACAAATTCGTTTTCTGTATCTGTCTAAATCATTAAAAGAGATTGGTAGTACAGCAAAAAGACATGTGTTGTTTTATGTCTTCAGATCATAGACAAAACACGGTTGCTAAGATATACAACCTTCTCATATATTTCACGTGAGTCAAATAAAAGGGAGATAAGAGTATTTTTTTTCTTCGAAATTATGTGTTACTAGCGAGAACCGTGTAGGTCACAGAATTTTACAAGTCTTTAATTAATCGAGTTTCTCAAGGCAAAAGAGGTAGGTCTTGTGACGAAACATACCGTTTCTCAAGAGAAAAGATGAAGTTATTGTGGAGAACCACGGGGTTTCGAGAGAGAAAAGGTGAAGTGTTTGTGACGACTCATGGAGTTACTCAAGAGAATAGATGTAGATCTTGTGACGAAACATCGATCGCCTCAACAAAAAAAATGATGTTCTTGTGACGAAACGCCGAGTTTCTGAAGAGAAAAGATAAAGTTCTTGCGAAGAAACACCCAGTCTCTCAGGAGAAAATATAAAGTTCTTGTGGAGAAGCATAGTTTTTCGCAAGAGAAAACATGAAGTTCTTGTGACGAAACACCAAGTTTCTCAAGAGAAAGCAGGAAGTTCTTGTGAAAAAACATGGGGTTTCTCAGAAGAATAGATGAAGATCTTATGAAGAAGCATCCAGTCTCTCAAGAGAAAAGATAAAGGTTTTGTGAATAAACATGGAGTTTCTCGAAAGAAAAGAGGAAGGTCTTGTGAGGAAACTTCGACTTTCGAAGCTCTATGTTTCTTCACAATACCTTGCTCTTTTCTCTTGAGAAATCCCATGTTTCTTCCCAAGAACTTCATCATTACTCTTGAGACACTCGATATTTTTTCACAACAATTTAATCTTTTCTCCTGAGAAACTAGATGTTTCTTCACAACAACTTTATACGCCTATTTCACTCGGACAGTGTCAGTGGCTGCGGCCAAGACGGCTAGAAACTTGACACTTGTATAAATATTTTGGTGCACTACACAAATATGGCAACCTAATAAAATGAGAAACTACTTTTTAAATCTATCCTAGCCTAGTAGGTTTCAATCTGTCTACCTTCTGAGGTCTACCTTCTGAGGCCAGACCTCGCGTCTTCGCATCTTTGTTCTTTAAGTTCTTTAAGATCGAGTTTCTCACGTCAAAAGAGCTCGGTCTTGTGAAGAAACACCGAGTCTCTCAGGAGAAATTATAAACTTCGTGTGGAGAAGCATAGTTTTTCGCAACAGAACACATGAGTTGTTGTGAAGAAACATGGGGTTTCTCAAGAGAATAGATAAAGTTCTTGTTGAGAAACATCGGGTCTGTCACGAGAAAATATAAAGTTCCTGTGGAGAAGCATAGTTGTTCGCAACAGAACACATGAGTTGTTGTGAAGAAACATCAAGTCTCTCAAGAGAAAAGAGGCAGGTTTTGTGAAAAAACATCGACTGTTCTTGTGAAGAAACATGGGGTTTCTCAAGAGAAAAGAGGAAGGTCCGGTGAAGAAACATCGAGCTTGGAAACTCCATGTTTCTTCACAAAACCACCATCTCCTCTGTTGAGAAACCCCATGAAAGCCCTTAATCTTTTATCTTCAGAAACTCGCGTTTTTGTCGCAAGACCTTACTCTTTTGTCTTGAGAGACTCGATGCTTCTTCACAAGACCTGCAACTGTTCTTCTGAGAAACCCCATGCTTATTCATAAGACCTTCCTCTTTCCTTTTGAGAAACTCGCTGATTCTTCACAAAACCTTCATGATTACTCGAAACATGCGGTTCCTCAAGAGAAGAGATGAAGGTTTTGTGAAGAAATATCTAGTTTCTGAGGAGAAAAGATTAAATTATTGTGAAAAAACATCGAGTGTCTCAAGAGTAATGATCAAGTTCTTGGGAAGAAACATGGGGTTTCTCAAGAGAAAAGAGTAAGGTCTTTTGAAGAAACATAGAGCTTCGAAAGTCGAAGTTTCCTCACAAGACTTTCCTCTTTTCTTTCGAAAAACTCCATGTTTCTTCACAAAACCATCATCTATTCTGTTGAGAAACCCCATGTTTATTCAAAAGACCTTAATCTTTTCTCTTGAGAAACTCGATGTTTCTCCACAAAGAAACTGAAGCCTACGTCAAAAAAATATGTACGTAATCAACCACGTCAGTGTTCGTCCTTGTTCAATTTCGACCTTTAAATAAAGAAGTTCGTGAGGTCCGAAGTTTCCGAATCCACACTTAAGATCCTGGTCTTCGTGTTTCAATTTTGATTTCATTCACAACATTTAGTTATAGACAAAATAAAATTTTGTTCACAAAGACGATTTATACACCTATTTCACTCGGAAAGTGTCAGTGGCGGCTAGAAACTTGACACTTGTATAAATATTTTAGTGCACTACATAAATATGGCAACCTAATAAAATGAGAAACTACTTTTTAAATCTATCCTAACCTAGTAAGTTTCAATCTATGGCACACGTCCACCTTCTCAGGCCAGACCTCGCATCTCCGCCTTCTATGGTTGGTAGTAGATGAAATGTTGACTGACATTGTAAGAACGCGTCATTCATCAGAAGATGATGAAAACTAAGCGGTTAGCGGCGGCGTCAGAAATTTTTGGCTGAGGTACTCATGCTCTAAGTTTAGACAAGTCGTAGTGCAGTGTGCAGTTTTTGAAAAGTCTGCAAAACAATTCTGGGTGGCCTAGCCGATGATGACGATGATATGAGTCAAGTGTCCATGCTGATACTGGGAAATAAAATTGATTGTTCGAATGCATGTAGTTACACTGAAATTGTACAACCACTGGGAATCGAACGATATTTATGTGATGGATCAAATCGAAAATTGAAGTTATGCATGTGTAGCATTACTGGAGGGCAAGAGTATGATGAAGGAATTCGCTGGCTTATCCAACAGCAACAGTAAACGTTTGGCTCGTGAATATACTTTTTTACTTCCTTTGACTGACTTGACTGTAACATTATTTTTTACCAACTCTCCCAATAAAAAGACTTATGGAAAAATTCCAGATACATTTCATCTATAATCGGGCGACTAGTTGTCATATAGATTACTAGTTGCAAAAGAGACTTTTAACTAGGCTGAGATGTAGTAGTTTAAAACAGTAGTTAGAATAATCCTATATTTTCAAACTAAGTTTTTTTCAACCTCCTGATTTAGCTGCAATCAAGTATAAGTTATCCATAGTATAAATTAAAATTTTGGAGTGGTTTGGCACGATGCTGACTGAGTTAAGATTTGTTATTAATTTCCTGTAAAAGTAGTTAAAAATGGGTTTCACCTATCATAGCTTTTCACTAGGTTCTTGACCTTGCTTCTGGATCGTGTATTTGCGACATTTTCCATCACATCGTTTACATTTATACCTGCTACTGTTTTCGATTTTTTCATAATAGAATCACAGCAAAAAAAGTATGTGATTTACAGGGGAAGTATGCAGCAATATCAAACGAAGTGGGAGAAGGAAAAAACAAATCTTTCTCAGATTGGCTTAGTCACATAGTTAAACCATCTTTTGTTAATCAGCAACGTAGATCAAAAAGGACTTTCTTTCTGACATAATTCTTCATATATGTGAAGAAAGCTCAACTTTAATACAAGTGAATAGAGAGAGACTTTGAACAACAAACCCCATGTTTCTTCACAAGAACTTCATCATTACTCCTGAGACAGTCGATGTTTTTTACAATAATTTAATCTTTACTCCTGAGAAACTGTGAATAGAGAGAGAATATGAACATTACGTAATCGATATCGTTGTATACTTGATTCAAACTCAAGAAGTTCGAGGAAGAAGGACTTGTGAGAAATGACAAAGAAGAACTGTTTTACAAGAAGGATCTCTGCGTGGCGAAGAAGATCAACGTTTGTTTTATATTTACAAATGAAAGTCCAAGATTCCTAAATAGGCATATGTTTGAAGAAAACGGGGTTGGGCAGTTGGTGATGAAACTTCGGCAGCTAAATATCTGTCTTTTTTATGATTACATTTTTTATTTTCTAAAGAGATAAAGTAAAACCTATTCATAGTAAAGAGCAGTGGACATATGTCCTACTAATACAATGAATGAAAACGATGTGGATATTGTACTTTGGATTATATAGAAAATATGTGAATATTTACCACTGGAAAAATAAGCACCACTGTTAAGACTACTAAAGCGATATTCATACCACTCCGACGTGCAGCGCTTCCACCAGGTGGAAATCCACCATCATTACACAAATCGTCGCTACAGCAACAGCGTATTTTTGTTTCGCCGTCATCGTCTCTAGTCGTTTGACAGCCAGAATCAGAAGGACAGAAGACGCTTCCTACATATGTCCAGCTACGATCGTATGTGACAGAGTTTCCTTTTATGTACTTTGTTTTCTATAAAGAAAAAATAATGTGATAATGTAACGAGTTTAAAATGTACAGTACGTAAATCGTAAACACAGCCTTACAGAACATCCCTAGCGTAGGTGGCGGAGCCATTAGGCCTGGGTAGGCTCAAGCCTACCTAGCATAAGCGTGTGAGCATTTTTAGGACCGTGGATAGACTCATAATACAGCTCTTTTTTTTTCGTGAGCCATGGTACTTCTTAAAAGCAAATCAAAAATTCCTATTTCTCAAGGTTGAGTCCACTGTGTCGGATTCTAACGCGGTTGAATTTAAGTTTGGGTCTGGAAATTTTCTTTTTTGTCCGGCTTTGAGTTCGAGCCTGAGAGTTCGAAGCCGACGAATTCTAGCTAAGTGTGGGGATCAGTTGTAATATGATTATTATAAAATCATTGTCAAGACTAGTAGCGGAATAATCAATCGTAAAAAGGATGAGGTACCCTCTGAGCGATAGCAGATTCGAATTAGAAAAGTTGAATTCAAAGACGAAGACTAGGGTCTTGAGTGTGGATTCGAAAACTTCAGACCTGATGAACTTCTCTATTTAAAGGTCGAAGTAAAAAGCATTATTCTGTTTTACTTAAATGGCATAAAAAATAAGACGCCTAAATGCAGTGAATAAACACTTACATAGCATACTGCTCGTTGTCTGGGGTAGTCATAATGCGCTGTGGATATTGGTACTACTAGTGGATTAATATTTTCAACACAAGCTTCTGGATTTGAATCAGAATGACAATAGTAGCAATCACGAGTCAAAATAATCCCAAAGCATAGAGTTATTATTGCAACTAATAGAACAAAGGAATGCATATTACTATTAGATTTAGTGTTTTCAAATAAGTACTTACGAAGAAATAGTGCAATAAATATAAATTTCATTATCTTAACTTTCACTTTTCAACTAACAACTAATGGCAGATTTTCTTCTTATATAGACTGCACAGTTCCGCAAAAAGATCTGTTGTTTTATGTCTTGAGATCATAGACAAAACACGGTTGCTGAGATATACAACCTTCTCATATATTTCACGTGAGTCAAATAAAAGGAAGATAAGAGCATTTTTTTTCTTAGAAATTATGTGTTACTAGCGAGAACCGTGTAGGTCACAGAATTTTGCAAGTCTTTAATTAATCGAGTTCTTTAAGATCGAGTTTCTCAAGGCAAAAGAGGAAGGTCTTGTGATGAAACATCGAGTTTCTCTAGAGAAAACATGAAGTTCTTGTGAATAGACAGGGAGTTACTCAGGACAATAGATGTAGGTCTTGTGAAGAAACATCGACGCATAGTTTTGAAGCATAGTTTTTTGGTCTGTTTGGGTACTTTTTGTGTGCAACATTTTTTCGGTCTGTTTGGGTACTAAAAAAAGAAAGTTTGGATCTGGAAATTTTCTTTTTTGTCCGACTATGAGTTCGAACCCGAGAGTTCGAAGCCGACGAATTCCAGCTAAGTGTGGGGATCAGTTGTAATATGATTATCATAAAATCATTGTCAAGACTAGTAGCGGAATAATCAACCGAAAAAAGGATGAGGTATCCTCCGAGCGATAGCAGATTCGAATTATACTCAAAAATCTATAGATTTTATCTATAGATTTTTGAGTAGTCACTTTTGTTTGAAAAAAGGTCGCTGACGAGAAAAAGAGTTAACCATGAGAAAAAAAGAATCTACCGTAGTTTTTTCTCCTCTTTCTCATGGTGATGTTAAAACTTTCCGCGAATATCATCATTTTCTCGCTAAGGAATTTTATTTAAAAAAAATGGATTTATATTCCGATTGGGCTGTATCCTGATTGGAATATACTTTTATTCAAAATGTATAAATCCCGATCAGGATATAGAACATGAGACTGAACTATAGTATGAAGGAAACATCTAGAAATATTCATGCTAGAGAAGAAAATGTTTAACGTTGAACGGTGGTCATTTTCTCTACGGAACATTTTCCACCAAAAACTTCAGAAAAAAAGTTCTTTTAAAAAAAGTGAAATTTTTCAATAAGAAAAAGTAATATCTTCAAAATAGCTTTTTCCCTTAAATTTTCGTAGACAAAATGACCATCGTTCAATACTAAACATTTTCTTCTCTAGCAGGAATATTTCCATATGTTTCCATCATACTGCAGCCTTGAAATAGCTCTAAACAATGTATGCTCCTCGACATGCAATATCTTTCTCGATACAAAGTGGTGAAATATTAACAATTGTAACATTTTTTTCTACACCGATTATAGTTTCACTTTTTATCTGGTTAACTTAACGTTTAAACAATAAAATATTATGTAAACACGTCATGTAATCTGGTCCATTTTTCTTTAAATTATCATCGACAGTCTTCCTGGTCCCCTGTAGATACGTTTTTCATGATATTCAAAGTCTATTTTATTAATAATATAAAAAACATGCACACTGACACTCACACTCTCTTTCTCTGTCTCAGACATGGAAAGAAGCAAAAACAAACAAAAAATACTTATTTATCATTATTATTAACAAATAAAAACATATCTGACACAGTTGACAATAATATCTATTTATTTTTTATATCAAAGTTGTATCGGTAAATATATTTGATGAATTTGTAGAAGATATTAAATGATCTGTGGACGATAATAACTGAATTGGTTTTAATAACTGACGTATTTGAAGCAACGAATGATGAATAGGAAGTAGAATCGAAACATGATTTTCACCAATATGTTGATTTATCTTTAAGAAAAATGTATATAGATAAAAGGTATAAATAATAATGTTTCAAAACTACACTTACTTGTTCACTATTAATATTATAAAAATTGTATAATCTTGACAAACATTTGATTGTATTTTCATCATTAAATAGTAATGCTGTTGATTCATCAGCACTCGATGTTTGAGAATTATCAGAAATAATCGTTATATTCTGTTCTCTCATTTTATTTAAATCATTGTCAATATCATTAAAATGTTTTTTATCACTGTTAAATAATGTTGGAATAACTTGACAAAGCTAAAAAACATTGACAAAGATCAAGTATTTATTTTCAAATTCGTTTTTAAATGACTTACATTTATTGATTTAATATCAAATACAAATTCTAGTCCATCAGCAATAACTTCGAGACATGATTTAATAACTGGACACGATGAACGACACGATAATAATAAATGTAAACGACGAATTATATCACTAATGAGTTCGATATAACTAAAATAAATCAAACAAAAATACAACTAGACTAATGATTCTTTTTAAATTTAAACTTTGCATCTCTTCACGGTATTCAAACCTATCACGTACCCATAGTACGTTCGAAATATGTTGTCTCTCCACTAACCAACGGATTAGTTGATGATTTTTCATCCATCAACAGGCATCCTCTCCCCATGGATAATCAAACTTAGAGATGTCACACAATTCAGCAAGAAACAACTAGTGTACCGATCTTTAGTACTCTAATACTAGGAATATTGTTTCTGATGAGAACTGTGAAGGAATCGAAGAAACTTTCTAATTCTCTAGTATTAGATTCGACATTGCGTATTTTTTCAAGTAGTTGTGAACGGCTCACCGATTACCATACAACTAATAACAGTTAAATGAGTATATTTCATGTTTCTTTCGTCTTCATTTCATACATATTACGTTTTTCTCACGTTTCTGTATTATCACTTTATAGCAAATATCTTGTTATTTTTTGAATTTAGGCAAAATAAACCCTAATATTAGATAACGGGTGACCCATAAAGAATGTCCCTCTCAATATTTTGCTTATAACTTGGTTTCGGTTTGTTTCCGAGACTCGATGTTTTTTTTAAAAGATGCGCTGTGAAATTCTCTACAAAATCATAACTAAACTATAATTTCAGAGCTTTAATCAAGAAAACTAAGCCAATTAGATGAAAGTCGAAAAAAATGTAAACTTCCTAAACTCACAAATGATGTCGTGTATTAACGTTTTGAAAGTAAGAAAAACTGAACTAGCCCTTTTGTAGCCCTGACTTCGCTCTATTTTTTAGCTATACTTCAAATTTTTTCACATTAAAAGCCACAGCGAAATAATACTTTTTCTATCGGTTGTCATGCATTTTTTCATTAATTTTCTAAATTTTGGGTATAGTGGAACTATCAGTAAAAGCCCCATAACTTCATCAGAATAAAAGCTTTTTTAGAGCAGACGGTGTG
>CAJNOQ010000755.1:0-41898 GCA_905250885.1 Didymodactylos carnosus
GGCAGCCTGTGAAAAAGTCACAGTTGTGATATAACGTCCAAAATGAATGGAAGTAACGCTATCAGAAAACATGGTGGAAAGGTGGGAGACATCTCATTTCGTAGAGAAATCTTTACTCTACAAGAATGACTGTTTCAAAAGTTTATCAAGTACTGAATGGAAGAGAAAACAATAGGGTTTTATCAGCGTAAAGTAACAAACTTTAAAAATATCGTTTCTCCTCAACGGGAGGCCCTGGAGAGCTGGGAGTGATCTTATTTTGTAGAGGACACTTTACTCTATAATGCACAACATTTAACTGAAAAATAAAAAAATTTCTGAAAAAGTCTGAAAAAAGCGGGGTTACCTTTAATTTCCTCTGATAATGAACATTACGATTCGACAATGTATACATCACTGGATAGAGCAAGACTTCCTCTACAATCTCGTACATATCCCGTTTTGTGATCAGAAACTTATAGTCGCCTTTATATTCTCCCTGAAAAATAAGTCGGTTTCCTACGTGAATTTTTTTAGTAGTGATCTTCGAGAAGAGTTATTGCCGTGTCAGTGGTGGCTAACATTCAAAAATACATAGATCAACTGAAAACTGACTGCTTAACATAAAAATTTAAGAATCGGTTAAACGCAATGTTCTGTACACATTTACTTGCTCGAAAACATGAACGTTTAATTATCCAGGTTTTTGGTAACACTGTGCACATATACACAGACCTGTTTACTATTTTCCGCTAATCAGCATTGTCGAGCTGTTTAGAACTGTTGAGAACTGTTTATTAGAGGTAAATGTCCTTGTAATCCTTGTAGAGCACAGTAATAGTATTTTCAGGATGATTGAAGTAAAACTAGTGGACTGATGGATTTCTTCTTCGATATACCATAGATGTGCCGAAATGAATCGTTAGTTTATTCCACGATTGTATCGGATGAGATCCTGTCAATATAATGCACCGCTACTATACCGTTCCGCACTCAAATTTTAGCAGAAACCTGTTCCACCTAGAATCATAGAATATATGAATAGTTTTAAGTATATAGTGGAATATCTGTAAGTTAATTTAAATGAAATCGATCACTCTGAAACTTTTTCTGTAACAATTTCTTTAGTAATATAAACAAAAACTATGCAGAATTTTTTATACACAAAAGGTCTTTGATGGTTGAAATAATATGCAGTTGAGAAATAACTTCAAAAATGTATATGTCGATAAATCAGAAATCATAGTTATCGTCGATGCATACATACTGTCGTATAGCAGATTGATTTTATTCGAACGCTTTAAGTTACTCATCGTCTATACATTTCTAGTTCATTTGACGTTTCGTTTTAACAGTAAAGAATTGTGCATATTTAGATCTAAAATCATTGCAATCATTTTTTAGTTTGAGACTATTGTCGAGCGTACGAAACATAGTCTATGATAATTTTCACGTGTTACGAAATTATTCAACATTTTTTAAAACTGACAGTGAGAAATTATCCATCCATCAGTTTTAACAATAAAAAAGAAATTTTTTCACATGATTAATTTCAATTTTTCTACTTGAAATCAATAAACGGCATATAGAAAGTCAACGTTTGCTGAATAAGTACAAATAACAGATCTCTCAAAATAACCGTTAACAAGCATTTCCACTGATTTCAAAGAAAGTTATTCTCAATAACACTGTCGTTATCATTGGTAATCATCAAATATAAAAATATTGTCGACTTTCAGTCCATATACAAAATCTTACTATAAACGTTTTATTGATGCAAGGCGGCTGTTCAAAAGTGATTGATTTCATTGAAGTTGATTATAACCTAGTGATTATTTAGATACTGCTTTGTACTTTTGAAGTATGAAACGTGCACTTACCCGTTCGACAATAAACAAAGTTCTTAATGTTCACTCATCCATCATTACCATCATAAATCTTTTTGTTTCTAATTTCAAATACAATGTTATATTGTTTAGCGTAAAACTTCTAATTGTGAAAATGATTGAACCCATACATCAAAAAAAGTTTTCTAGTTCAAATTTCTGAGGCTTTAGCATTTCTGTAGCTAAATAAGCAATTGTAAAAACAAGTTTATTCAGTACAAAGGTACACTTCCAGATTGAGGATGTCATATTCAAAATATTTAAAACAAATGGTCTGTAATTGTTTATTTCAACACTACACTAGATTTTCTATTCTAAATTTTTTTCATTCCACATAATCAAATTAAGAAAAATTAGTCGGATATGGATGTTAAGAAACAGTCAGTTTTCTCTATAACTGCGTAATCAAAATTAGTTCTGATTTTTTTGTTGTAATTTAACAGTTTCTTTCTTTTTCTTTTTCTTTTAGTTAACGAGACAATATGTTAATATTACAGTGAAAACTCTTGTATCCGTAGACACAATAACTACTTCAAAAGATTTATCCAAGAAAGTCGACAATGGAAATAGCACGACAAATAAACGAAAACAACTTATTATTTGTAATTCAAGGTATATTTTTACGTTTTTTCATGTAATTCATTCTTTTATGTACTTTAAATGTAATATTTTCAAAGAATGAACGTTTATTGAGATACATCTACCATGCCATGTCTACATTATGTCTAGACAAAAATTATTAATACTATTAGCAATGAACAGACATGAAAATATTGCATTGTTACTGGATTCATGTTCAAAATCATAAAAATAAATTTAGTTTTGAAATGCACTCCATAAAGCTCATTAAATAATATCGTAAGCGAATATAAACGGTTGGACCCATCACTCATATTAACGACAAATCAAAAAGTCAATTGTTCAGATAACAGTAAACATTTAGCTTGAGAAAAGTTATGAGTTTTGCTAGTTTTTAACCTAGATGGTCAATTGGCTTCACATCTACACAAAAATTATATTATTTATCGAGAAATATGATATCAGATATGTGTAAGTGAACGATTTGTCTATTTCAATTAAATTTAAGTTGTTTTCTAACCGATTGCGTGTACACTGATCACATGACTGATGTTACGTTCGTAGTGCCATTAATGTCGAATTATTAATCATCTTTTGTGCACATAATCATATTTTTATAACCAAATTTCCCTTATTACGCCTCTCATCACTGTCAATATTTGATTCAACAATAAACAAGCTGAATTAATTGATAAACAGACATTAACAATTATCATAATTTAAATAGAAATCGAAACAACAGATTTGATAACCTTCGGATGAAAAAACAAGACTAAAAAGAATAGTAGTGCTGTCGGAAAATCTTATATTTTAACGTATGACTGTAAGATCGTCTCCCTATTAGTCTATACTATATTTGACATGTTGCAGAGGCATATTTTATTTAACCACGTGCTCTCTGAACAATCTTATTACTAATTTGTGATTTAGATTATGATATTGTTTAGATTTTTAATGGCGCACATGTGAATTTTTTTGTGCTTGTAAACAATGATATGATTAATGTTTACTACCATTTTTAATTAAAATCTTAGTGTTCAAGTTTTTTTCTGCGTGAGTTCTACAATGAGTTTTATATTTTGTGTTCAGTAAATGAGGGTGAAATAATTCGACCTCTTTAACGATACTTTGATACCTGACACATATTTGCTACTTTGATATTTGACACATATTTGCTTGCTTTTTAATTTTTTACGTACGCAGTATGATTGTATTGTGCACTAGACACAGAGTTTGCTTTTTTCACCTGTTAACTTGAGATAGTTCTCATCTTGATTATTCAATATTTTCTATTTAAATATTTTAGATATTCTTCCTATTAATGATAGAATGACGTAATCAATCAGACACAGTCCTAATTTTTATTTATATGGACTCTTATTGTATCTTTATTTATTTTGTGTTTCTCACTCTATTTCACAATGTTTATACTTCATCATTTTCAAAAAAACATGCAGGACATTTAAAAGCGTTTGGATCAGCTGGACCATTTTTAAAAATTGACGAATTAAATGAATTTCCTTCGTCATTTATATTTTTTAATAATTATCTAAGGAAATCTCAAACTGTTCTATTTCGTCAAGTTCTTTCAAATGATCCATATTTGTCCATGTGGCAAAAAGATGAACGATTAAAAAGTGTCGATGGTTTACATGATGCTCCAATTAGTGTTGAAACAGTAAAAAAAGAAGATCGAAAACAAAATATATTACAAATGACTTTTTCACAATTTTTAAAACAATACATTCAAGATGAATTGTACATGGTAGATGAAGTACCGGGACCATTGAGGTATAGAATAATTTATCAGTTTTTCTTGTATTAATCATACGTAAGCTGTGAAAAAGTTTTATTTTTAACTAGAAAATATTTCATTGTTCCAAAGTCTCTCCAATGTCATCCGGCTGTCGAATCCTTTCAAGTAGCAGTGAGTGAATTATACTTAAATAAATTTCAAAATATCCTTATAATTCTCTTGTATTTTTATTTTCATTCTTAGATGATGTGGTACAGGTATGTTAATCAATAACGCATGTTTATTATTCCTTGATTTTTCTAAAGTTTTTTTCAATAAATTTATTAGTTCCGGTGGTACTTCGTCTGTCATTCATACCGATGATTATGATAATATTAATTGTGTTTTACGTGGCACAAAACGATTTATATTGATTAATCCTTTCAATTATACAAATGTATTTGACGTAGGTAAAGTTTGAGGTGTTTTCATAACGCGGACGACATACACTTGTTGTTACTGTATTTCTTCTTTTATTTTTCAGATTATTGACAATAATCGTGGTTCATACTCATCGATCGATGTGGATAAGTAAATCTGAAAAAGTTTATTACTACTCGAAAATGTTTAATAAATTTTTTTTATATAGAACGGATTACGAACAGTTTCCAATGTTAAAAAATGTTAGCTATTACGAAATTAACATGACAAGTGGTGACTGTTTATATATTCCTGCATTATGGTAAAACAACAACAACAACAACAGCTTATTCTCTCTTTTCAATAAAAAGAGTATTGATTATTTTAAATTTGTTTAAGGATCCATCAAGTACGTTCATTTGGAAGTAACATAGCTATTAATTATTGGTTAAATCATGATCGAGCAGTAAATTCGGTGATTATTGATCGAAACACTTGTTCAGAACATGAAACTGATTTAACAATGACATTAGACACAATTATTTGGCCAAAAGATAATCAACGCGTAGAAAGTTTCAAGTAATTTTCATTATTACAATAAGACATATGTTAAAATCTTTTTATTATTTTAGAAGTTTTATGTATGAGCTTGTTGAACATGAGAAAACAAGTTTTAAAAAGTGGACAAAAGAGTTTTCAAAGGTATTTAAAATTATATAAAAAACAACTTTCTAATGTAGTCTTGTTTTTTATTTCAGGAATTTGATTTTGATTTACAATCAAATGTTAAAATAATTTCACTCTTCGCAGAAGTAAGTAATTGATTTCATTGTGATTTAAAATTCAACGAATATAACTAATTCTAATTATGTAGTTTTTTGATGCAATTGATTCAAATGAAAATGGTTACATTGAAATCGAAGAAATTGATACGATGATAGATGATGTAAGAAGGAGAAAAGTTGCTAAATATTCAACGTTCTGATTATATACTTGTTTTAGCGTCAAGATCAATGTTTTGATATTTTGCATGAAATTGACGATTTCATTATTAGAAAAAAGAATAATACAATGTTAATTGATGAAAATGAAGATGATGAGATGGAGCAAAGTTTTTCGGATGTTGAAGACAATGAATATGACATTTATTCTGATGATGAATTGGATGTTAATACGACTACGATGAAGGATGAATATGAACATGAAGATTTGTGAAGGAATTTGTAGAGTATTTTTCATAATTTTTACTTTTTATATATCTCATGACAAATAAAATAAAATTTATGTTTTTTTGCTTCTTTTTAACCTTTCACTGTTACCTCTTGCTATCTAAAACTGACCAATCAAATCAAACCATATTTATTTTTTATTTTTGAAACGATTGTATTTTGGTGCATGCTTATTGAGTTTATTAAGTTATTTTGCAATATTTTTTTACTATTATATTCATTGTTAATCGGTACATGGTAACTATGTTAGAAATCGAGACGATTTTATATACGTAAAATAAAAGATAATTTTTGTTGCCGCTTGTTTGGCAAGCTCCTTTTCATATTTTGGAATAAATACATTCATGTTACAGCGTGAGCTAAAAATCTATCGGTTTTGGATAGGACTAAATATTCTATTTCTATAAACTGTATTTCAACAAAAGAAATGCAAATGTCGTCGTTGGACTTATAGGGGAATCTTTTCAGATGTCAACCTCCGATTTCAAGGATCTTTTGCCCATAGATCCTATATAGTGGGCTAGCAAAAATTCTATAAGACATGAAGCAATTTGGGCCACTATTGCTTCATTCAAAAGTTATGAATTTTTCTATTCGATATTGCGTTTTATCTATAGGCTGCAATAAACCGCCATAACTTTTATATTACGATAGAGTTATATCGCAAGTTTCTAATCAAAATTACCCTCATAACGTCTCAATTGAGATACAATCCATATTTTAATCAAGTAGCTCAGTTGAGAAACCAATATTTCTGCAAAAATATTCATTTCTTAACTGAGATACAATTTTGACACCTGCGGCACACGTGTCAACTTCAACGGTTGAAACATGCAAGAGTGCAGTATACAAAGGGCTATTATTCAATAGTTCTACAAAATCTACAAGAATTTCAGCGACTTTCACGCCATTTTGCATACAACTAGTTAGATGCCCTTCACAAAACATATCACCGGGTCGAAAAATTTTAAAAGCTTGTTCGATCATGACCGATTGCAGATTCGTCTTCTCCATGGTTGATTATGTGGTACGCGATAGCTTCTGGATCGGGGTACCTTAGAAAAAATTTTCCACATCGTTTTGCCTTTGGTCCCATACGGTAACTTTTGGAAAAATTTTTGAGCAAGACCATGCGAAATTTTTTTATAAAGTACCCCAATCTTAAAGTTATTGCGTACCACATAATTAACCATGGAGACGACGACGAATCTACAATCGGTCATGATCGAACAAGCTTTTAAAATTTTTCGATCCGGTGATATGCACATTATTCAGACATAAGTACCGATGATAACGTCGAGAGCAATGAATAAGAACTGATTTTGTTGTTACGTCTTTTGCATACATGCAATTAGTTGATAATAATTTAATACATGGTAATATTTGACCATGTAATGTGGAAATAATTCTTCTGATAGTCAGTAGAGATACGTCGTATGCCTAATTTCATTTCATTCAGTATTGAATAACAGATCTGTGTACGTACACTGTACAATTGCACGTTTCAACACACGTGTAAAAATTGTATCACAGTTAGAAACAAATATTTTTGTAGAAATATTGATTTCTCAACTGAGATACTGGATTTAAATATGGATTGTATCTCAGTTGAGAATATAATTTGTATCTAGGTTAAGTCCAAACCATATAGTAATGTATAATCACGTACTAAATAAGTTAGTTCATAACTGATAAATAAAAATATTCATTTCAAATTACATGAGGAAGAAAACATTAAAATTTGATGTTCTTTTGTCTAGAGAAAAGGTCTTCAAGATTTTTACAGATTCGGAATCAGCGCGTTCGATTACGTTGTACTGCGCAAAGATCTCGTCGGACTACCCGAGCTTTTTTAGTCATTGGTCACGTATTGAGAGTTCGCGCGTTTCAATACTATAGATTTTAACTTAGTTCACCATCAAACTTGAAAGAATGCTGCTTTTTCCTCTTTTGTTTTATGTCATTTTTCTTTCTTCTTCTTGATCTGTTTCTCCTTTCGTGCACATATAAAGATAGATGTACAAAGCAAGAACGAGAAAAAAGAACAAATTTCATATTTTCATTCAAATGTTTATCTAAAGAAGATTCACTCACTATGAAATGAGCCCATGTTGTGGCAACTTGCCAGATTAAAAAGTTAATCAATTTGAAGGTAGCCATCCTCATTTTTTATGGTAGAATGAAGTACACAAGTTGTACTCTACACCGAGCTATTTTCTGGAAAAACGCCACATATAGTACAATCCTAGAAAACGTGTTTCCTTCTAACCAATAACTATTTTTCTTCGGACCTCTTCAAAATAGTTTGAAATGTATTTGAATCGTACACTATCTACAAGTTTTCCTAGATGCAGAGTGTGCAGGTAGGTACTCAAATAATTCTGATCTTAAACGTGGAGAAAAATAAGTTTAAAATAACCTATGCAAAAGCATATAGTAACGTTATAGTATTAGATCTAATAAGTATATTTGAGCTTCTAGAGTGAAAGATCACCCTGTTTCTGGATGTTCATGACCTGTTTTAGCGTGCTAACCAACTCAAAATGTTGGTCAATGCATTATTGACGAAAATCATTAATCAAATTTGTCCTTTGTTGAAAATTGAAACATTCAGTAAGCGTACACTTTTTTTGTTTGTGTCGTATTAGCCTTCGTTTTATGAACATTTTCTTTTTATTACTTTTTTCTGGTCATATAAAGACTTTACTTTGTTCAATCCATCTCACAGTCTGAAAGGGTGTCCGTTACAGTTAACAATAGAAACACATAGTTCAGTATTCAATTGTTACTCTACTACTCTTGAATGTACATAAAAATTTTAAAATGTAATAGGATGTAATCATATGTAATGAATATGATGTATCAACTATTACTCGTTTTTCTGACTGATTAATAGTGCCCTTCTGTTTTGATATTGGTATGCAATTTGAACGTTATCAGAATGTCAGTACAAAAATTTCCACTGGATTAGTTCTGTCTAGTATATATAAAGACTTGCGAGTCGCTACTTTTTGAGTATACCTACAATTCCGTATTAACGAGCGATACCACAAATTTTCGTCTACATCTAACTGGCAAGAAACATTTTGTGCGTACTGATATACTTGAATTTGAGCATCAAATTCTAAAACTTGTCTTAAAGTCAAGACTAAAATTTATGTAGGTGTTGCACAATATTTCCAGCAGAGATAGATTAATAAAAATATACATGTACGTGTTCGTCATAGTCATGTGTGACTAATATATGTCATTCATTGCTTATTTCTAGAATAAAATGTTTTCAACAGAATAACTAACAACTAAAACGTCAAAAGTAGTATAAAAATATAATTACCAAGTTCAACATTTAAGGGTCACGGAAACTTTCTTTAGTTGTTCTTTCACTTTTCTTTGATACATTGGTTTAATATGAGATTTTTCATTCACATGATATTAACAGCTGAATAATACTCTTTGTCAAGCGAAATGATCACAATAGTATTGTTTCAAACAAACATGTACAAAATTGTGTCGGCTTAGTTAACCATTATTAGAAAATTAAAAAATCATTAACTATACACCGTTGATGAAATTAGTCCACTTCTATTTAAACTGTTAGTTTGAATTGTGCTCCAAATTTTCACATTTGGAGAGCATATAACGTAGAAATTATCATATAAATTGGCAACAGCATTACGAATAACAACTATTGCTGAAATTCATTTCTGCTAGAAATATTGTGTCATACATACCTAAAGTTTAATCGTAAAACTGTATTGTAGACAAGTATTAAACTTTGGTGTTCAAAAATATCTTTTGCCCACTCTTTTTCCTAGAATTTCCCGAAATCATATTATCATCACGCATTATTCATATTCTTATTTGTTTTATTTTACCTTTAGAAGGCGTTTGAAAATCTATGTAGTGTAAGGTATGTGGATGTATACAAGTACGAACAACAATGAAAAGCAAAAAAATAATGGTTTCATTCCTCCTTCTTCGACGTGTGTCATTATATTATAATATACAGATTCATAGATTGAAGTATATATCTATTATTAGTTGGTTTATAAAAAAATTACGTATCGTGTGAGTAATTCTAGAAATTGTTATAGTGACTAAGAGATGTAAAAGAATAAGAGAAAATAAAAGACTATTTGAGTAATTGTAACAGATGTTTCATCTTTTAAGTAAAATCTTATTTTGTTAATACTTTTATACACATTATCTGTACATATTATTATTAGATCAAACCAAGTGAAAAGAATGGGTCGAATGATGTCAAAAGTAATGAAAAAATTATCGGCCGATGGTCCAAAAAGAATATTAATGCTTGGATTAGATAATGCTGGTAATATATCACATTCACGTAATTTTTATTACAATAGAAAAGTTTTCAACAAGTAATTTAGGAGAAAAGTCACTTTGCCCATATTGTGAACAATATCTCAAGATCAGAGCAGATAATTATTTCTTTTTATACGCGTTTCGCATATAAAAGTGTGACTAAAACGCATGAGAAATACACAAGATTTTAAATTATTAATTATTAATAAGAATGTATCGGAAGAATCGATAAATATTTCACTTCTCTAGAATATTGTGTGCGCTCAATAGAGATGTGCAGAATGTCCTTATCTCATCCTACCTTACCCGGCGGAGTAGAGTAGGGCTAGGGCTTTATTTAAGAAAGATGGATTATATCGTTGCTACAACAGTGAAAAAAATAAAGAAATTGAGAATATATGGGTACAGTCTATGTGTAGATTTTACTATTCAAGTTCACATTGCACTATTTTATTACAATAGCTGTAACCGCATTATACATGAAAAACTTAATTTTTCTCAGAAGCAGAAAGTAGACAATAAAAAAAGTGGCAATTTTACACTAGAGCTTTATATTTTCTCTAGGGTTAAGTAATCTTTCATTCTGGGTTTTGCTCATATTTCTATAGCGGATGAGCTAGCTCAATTTCATGCTCAAACATAAGAAAACCCATATTTTTACTTGCGTGCTTTTTGTCGATCATATTATAAAGAAACATCTGACTAATTATCATTTCGCATAAAACCAGCTACATTTTCATTCCGAATTGCTTTCCAATGCACGTAGCAAAAACTGTCTCGTTTGCTCGGTCAGACCTTTTATTAATAAGAATAGAACATTTTCCTTTGCCATTTTTAAAGAAACAATTCATCTATAGTGTATGAAAGTCTATGTACGCTTCATTTACATTAAGGAGCTCGTTATAGCTCGTCATCTCATTCTAAAAATTTCTGCAAAATGATTTGTAGATCATAACATAATACCTAATCGGGCTTTCACCCATTTTTATAACCAGTGAGCGATGGCGACTGAAATTTTAACGATAAGCTAAAATCAAGGTGACTCAAGAAAGCCTTGAGCATTTGAAAGAGCTAAATGATTGTAATGAGACGCCGCAGAACTGACCCTAGTCTACCCTCCAGAAACAAACTACGTTTTTAAACTAAGAGTACGTAAGATAGAAAATCATATTTCTACTTCGTATTTTGACTCAAAACTTCATTGCGGCTGATTTTCACCGATTTTGATTCATAATAGCAGTGCCTCATACATATTTCCACGCGAGACTGTAATATAAATTTGGCAAGGTTTCTTAACTGAGATCAGTTTTTTGATAAAATATGTAACATAAAAATTAACATCAAAGAAACATCACAGAGCGGGAAGCACAAAATGAGAGTGAGTGAAAAAAAGTGATCTCAATTAAGAATGAGCCAAGTTTGGATGAATGTCAAAACCGTAGACGAAAGAAATGTATATAGTGAGGCCTTAATATAACAAAAACAGTTGAAATATACGTCGTCATCTTAGCAAGAATTCCTTCACACTGGACGAAAAATGGAACCTAAATTCAGTGAGCTATTCCTCTAGCAAATTCTATAATATTTCTCGCTAAATAAGTAATTTCTCGCTCTTTCTAAATTTCAGAAAAATATGATTAACCAAATTATTTGATATGTAAATCCTTCGATCCAGTTTTTGATGCTGATTCCGAATATGATATTTATTTTACACAATAACTTAATTATAGTGCAGAAAAGGGTGATTTAGGAGTGCGATTCCTGTTTTGCTGCCTCTGATTTGGAAAAAATCGGTATTCTCAGCAAGAGAAGAGGATCAGGAAAAAAGCGATGCGTACTTTTGTTCAACTTTAAATGGCGGTTCGAGTGACGTATGATGATCGGAGAAAAGTTTCAAAACCAGGGAGGAGATAGGTTTGCGAGAGAGGTAGCTCATTTTTTGGAATGCTTACTCTTGTCAAAATTGTGGAACACAGGTATTTTGTTTTTTGTGACTCGAAGGTACACGATTAGACTCAGTTTTTGATGGAGAATCCAAATATATCAAATTCCAAAAATTACAGTAAACGGAAGGGGGCAAAATTTTAAGTTTTCTCTGAGTAATGCAAATTTTTTGTTTTCTCGGTGCTCTTAGTATTTTGAGAATTTCTCCACAAAAACTTGATCAAATTCGAATAAAAAGGTGATATTCGGAATCAGCGCATTCAGGAGTATTTGAATATGTAGCTTTCGACCGAAAGCTAAGATAGTGCTGCATTTTTGAATTGCGGGCACCTTATATATAATGCTATTAAAATGAGAGAAAAGTGAACTTACGTTTTTTGGCCAAATTTCCGCCTAGAAGCCCAGTGTGAATTGGCAGTCTCAACAAGTCTTCTGTTGTTAATATAATTAAAAAATTTTACTTATATCATCGATTGTATAAATACAGTTTTAATTTTGAATATAAGAGAAAAAAATTAATTTTACAGTCGTTTACTAAATCCATCCAATCAAACTCCAATTTTCACCGAATGATTTCTGGTATGTTTTACAGCTAATTTTACAGTTACAGTTAGTTTAAATTCTACCATTATCTTAGTTCTTCAATGTGTTCATCGTGTACTTTAATATGATCTTATACAATCTGATAAATAAAACTGGTAATTAACTTCTAATTTTTATTTTAGGAAAAACTACTATTCTTTATCGAATGAAAAAAACTGAGGATTTTCATACCGTACCTACTATTGGTGAGATAAATAATTGTTAAAATATTCTTTGTATTCATTTATTTATTTTTTTGTTAACAGGATTCAATGTTGAAACAATTTCACCTGCTCGGAACATCACACTTACTGTCTGGGATGTTGGCGGACAAGATCATCTGAGAACATTGTTCGTATAGTATAATTATTTCTGTTCGTCATGACATTAATCAATTCAATTTTTGTTGTTTTAGATGGCATCATTATTTTGATAATGTTGATGGACTTGTGTTTGTAGTCGATTCTACGGATAAAAAACGTTTACATTTAGCTAAAGCGGAATTAGAAGGAATATATCAACATGACTCAATGAAAAATGCCCCATTAGTTGTCATATCGAATAAACAAGATCATAGCGAAGCACTTGAATCATCTGAAATTGCAGAAAAATTAAATTTATTATCTTGGCCAGAGAATACCTATTATGTTGTTCCGGCTTGTGCGCTAACAGGCGATGGTCTAACCGAAGCATTTACAATGTTAGCAAAAATGATTCGTAAGCAAAAAAAACATAACTTTTTATCCTCTAATTAAAGTCATTGATAATCCATGTTATGTAAATAATTTCCAATCTGAGATAGATTTTTATCTCGTATTATTGACAGTACTATATTTCATTACTTAGTATTATCACACTATTTGTGACATATCCACTTCGCTCAAAATGAAATAATTTGTGTATTTATTGTTATTGTTTGTTACTCAAACACATCAGGTTAAAATAATTTAAACATAAAATTATTCATTTCAAAATTATTATGTATAACTTCATACCAACATATCGTCTTTATTTTGTTTATAACGGGCTACTTCTGTACATTTTCTGTTATTTTTTTATCTGTTTTTAAATATTATTTTGTTCTACTGTAGCTACAATCATTATTTTTTTTTACTAAATATGGGCAGACGAGGAATTATTACTAATGAACGATGATGAATCATGATAAAATACGTCTTTAAAGAAACAAAAATATCAACCAAAAATATTCTTAGAACACTTCGGGATTAACAATAGAAATTTTTATACATATGCATATCCGTATATTGATCATCAAGAAGGATTATAACTCGAGTGGTGATAAAATTTCATTATATTGGATTTGCTAACTATTATCCATCCCAGAATATAATGCAGGTTGCCATTTTTTGAATAACTCAGAGGGAAATGAAGATAGAGACCTGTAGTTGTCAGTTTTGGAAACTAGACACCTGAAGCTCACTTTCCACAAGCAAAATCGGTTTTCGGAAAAATTTCCGAAGGTCGTTTTCCAGAGAAGTTTTGGAAAACTAGCTTGGAGTTTTTCGAACTCAAATAGCAGTCTATTGATTTTTTTGCATAGATAGATAGTCCAAAGTCTGCTCTACAAAACGAGAACTAAGCGACATCTTCAAAAACCATGGTTCAGGTGCTACGAACATTTTTCCCGAAGGGCTGGGACTCTCCTCAATAGGTTTGAGACTATCAGAAATCGATGAAAACATAGGTTATCGACTATGCGGAATCTCGTGGCAATGTCTGTTTTTAGAAAAAGATTTTAGAAGCTAACGAAACTTAAGTTTTACGAAAACTAGTCTTTTTCCGGCTGTTTTCAGCTAATATTGAAAAGTTCATAACTCATTCAAAATACATCAGAGCCAGTTGAAATCTTCAGGATGTACAGTATCTAAGCTGCTTTATATTCTACGTATAAAAGAATTCTGGAGGACTCTGTGGTTTTCTACAAAGGCTTCTAGACAACCGTTGAACAACTATTGCTTTTTCAAATTTCTCGCTTTCATAATGACGTTTAGTGGGCAAAATTAACCATATTCTGAAGTTTTTTCGAAAACCCGTTTTGCTTGTGGAAAGTGAGCTTCACGTGTCTAGTTTCCAAAACTTAAAACCACAGGTCGCTATCTTCATTTCCCTCTGACGAGGGAAGTCCACCAACTTGAAAATCCTTTGCGGGCCAAAATCCAGTTGGTCATAGGCTATCGACGGTCCTGAATCTGAATATCACAATGAGACCGGCTGCTAGACCTTGCATGACCTGGTTTTCCATAAAACCAGGTTTCCAGAAATCTCAAAAAATCCCCAAAACTTTTTCTGAATAAGTCATGATTGTAGCCCTCGAAATCAGGATCAAAATGAGACATCTCCCAGCTCTACACGATCTTTCTTTGCAAAGCTATAGAATTTACAAGAAAAGCCCTAAATGTTCATTGTCACCTCAGAGCTACAGAAAGAAAAAGGAATTTAGGGCTCATCCTGTAAATTCTATAACTTTGCAAAGAAAGGTCGTGTAGAGCTGGGAGATGTCTCATTTTGATCCTAATTTCGCGGGCTACAATCATGACTTATTTAGAAAAAGTTTTGGGGATTTTTTGAGGTTTCTGGAAACCTGGTTTTAAGCAGCCGGTCTCATGGTGATATTCAGATTCAGGACCGTCGATAACCTATGACCAACTGGATTTTGGCCCGCAAACAATTTTCAAGTTGATGAACTTCCCTTGTGAGTTATTCAAAAAATGGCAATCTGTATTATATTCTGAGATGCATAATAGTTGATAGGAACGTTTTATTGTATGTTTAGCGTCATTATAAAAGAAGAAGTACTGCTAACTGACATTATCGATGTCAGCCTCAATATACTCAGTTAGGTTGTTCATTCAGCAAGCGTCCTTCATTTTTAGTCGAATCATCAATGACAGAATCAACTAGTGATTTACTCTAAATACGTTCGACCATAAAACTAAAAATCCAACTTCAGAATTTCATGTCGGAAATTCAAAATTTAAGCTTCTTTATATGTATTCTCTTATTTATACATGGTTGAATAGAGCTCGTCGAGGTAAGTGAGCAAAGGATGGTTTTAATTACTTTTATGATAGAATGAAAATTTTAAAATACTAAAATGCACAAATTTGTTAGTAAACGCTGTTGTTTTAAAAAAAGTAAAATTTTCACCTTTTTCATTCTATTAAAATTTCAAAACTATTTTTTTCGGATTCACCATCAAAAACTGAGTATAAGAACAATGTTTGATCAGCTTTGAATCGAAATGCCCATATGATTTGGTAGACCCACGCAGACCCTTTAAAAAGACCATAGGGTATTCGCAAAACTATCTAGGTTGTTCAGTTAAGAGATAGAACATAGAACATTTTCTTTAGTCGATTCTATGCCCCACAGTCTGGAGAACAAAAGTATACGTCATTTTTCCTTTCATTCTTTGTCGTTGCGGTGAAAATACATACGAAATAATAAAATACGAAAATACAAATGTAATTTTTTTAAAAGAAGAGCCCAAAATACCAAATTCTGCTCGTATTTTTCAGTTTTAACCATCCATTTTTGGATTTTTCTCCAATGCCAATATGACATTCGAAATCAGCAGAAATATGAGCAGAATCTTGTATTTTTTTTGCAGATGTCAAGTGATGAAAGTGACGTAGCCTCCAGAAACCAGATGGTCAATGAAAAGAACTCAAACACAACATCATTGACACTAACGAAAAAAAAACGGAGGATGCTTTTGTAATTCGTTAACAATAGTATTAACTTACATAACATTTTGACTAAGTATCAAAATGGAAATCTGAACTACAAAAATTGCATAATAATGTAAACAGTGATGAACATATATAACCATTGAATAAATCTTCTCGACTGATGTAATTCGGGTGACGTTAGAACAACATGAAATTGGCTAAATGGTCGAAAAGAATTTTCTTCAATACTACCAATTTCTTATGGCGTATGTTGGGAAAAAAGAGAATATGATTGCTGAGAAAATTGTATTACTTTCTATCTTGTTAACTGAAATAACCCATTATCTACTTCTGAGTCGCTTCATATATCACCGCATCTGTTAAATAATCGGGTACTCTACAGTCAAAGGTCGATCAATATAAACACGGAGACGAGTAAAAGGTAAAATGTATCTTTCATTAAAAAAACGAAGAAATAAACTTGGTGAAAAATATTGATATCATTTCTCAACGGTATAAAATGAAATAAAACGATAAACATCATATTTTAAATATCTACAATTATGTATTACATCCAACTTTGATACTTTAAATTTATTCTGTAAAATGTATATAACAGTTTGTAATTGTTCAAAGTTAAGACAGATTGTATAGTCTTTTAACGACCGCCACTCTTCTTCAGTTATTCTTTAGTTTTTGCTTGTTCTATTAGAAAAGACACAAAAGCGAAGAAAAAAATTACAGTTATAGAGTGAAAATATAAAAAGAGAAAAAACACGCGCAGGAATTTCGAAAGACAACGTAGTACACATGGACATACATGCATAAATCTTGTTTAGCTATTTCAAGAAGGAAAGAGAGAGAGAAGAATAAAAATTTAGGTTTCACGAATAAAACTTAAATCCATCTTAATAGTTTTTAAGGAATCGTGAGTATGAGAAGAATAAAAGACGTTTTTGTCTAAATTACTTTAAATCCTTTTTTTAATTCATTCAATTTTTTACGATCGATTGTTGTCGTTGTTGAAGTAAAATAAGCAACTAATTCATTTATATAATGTTTAGAACTATCCTCTAACATAGATAAACACATGTCAAATCGTTGTATAGATAACAATTCATACAAGATATTGAAGCAATATTCACTATATGAGAATGTGTCATTATTCTGCTGTTGTTGTTGTTGTTGTTTTTCAGCACGAATAAAGTGGTAAAAATATTTAAGAATTGTTTCTAGTAATTTTGGAGATATATTACCAATTTGTATATTGACTGTCGCTGGTTTTAAATGAAATAATAATTTTGAGTAATTTTTTAAATCAGACGGTTTTGTCGTATTAATTTTTTGTAAAAATTCATAAAGACTCATTACATGATTATCAGCCTCTTTGCGGAGAGAATCAATTTCATTAAATGTTAGAAAATTCTCTGTGTCAGTGTTACCATTCATTAGTACTGTTGATGACAACTGTTGTGGTTGTTGTTGTAGATCCAGTTCAGGATTTTTGAATGCTGCTCTTATTCGTCTAAGATGTCTTGGAACTTGCATTTTTTGACTTTTGTAATATTCAGTTAAAACCAATTGATTTGTAGGATTTATTTTCAAATATTCTTTTAATGTCGATAAATATAGATTATTATTATTTAACATTTTATATGCACATGCTTTCCGATATAATGCTCGTATATTTCGATTATCATGATTTAAAACAATATCAAAATCACTGATTGCTTTTAATGGCTAAACGAGAAAACAAAAATAAATGAACAAAAAAAGTAAAATTAATCTTAAAAGATAAAATATTAGAAGTACTAAATGTATATCGTTAGAATATGGTTTATATTAATATCATCGTATATTTAGTTTTCTAATACAAGAAAGATGTATAAGAGGTTCGCGTTAAAAGTAAAAGAAAGACGATTTATCTTGATGCTGTGAAGTAATCAAATATAATAAAAAAAAGATATCTAAGTTAAATTACTATCCTACTTCATATAATTTGAGGTAACAAGCACCACGATTTGAATAAGCTGTTGGTTTTTCCTTGTTTATTTCTGTACATTTATCATAAAATTTTGTAGCAAGCACGTAGCATGCATTATTATACAATTGATTTCCATATGCTCTATACCACTCATATTGTTCAACAGTTGTTGATGGACAATTATGTTTTTCTTTAATATACAACATAAACAGATCATCAGTTAAACCACTAAGTTTCTCTCTCCACGTTGGCTCTTTTTCATTAAGCATTGTTTTCACTCTAAAAAAGCAAGAAGTCAAAATTGAAATTTAGATTTAATTTTCAAGCACAAATAAATTTAATATAGATATTTGAGTTAAGAAAAAACTTACGTTTCTCGAAGACTTGATGCTAATTGATATTTTGGATCATTTGATGGAATTTTAGAATAATCTGAATATGCATAAAGCAGGCTGAAACAACATAAAGACATTTATTCTCAGTTTTAGTTTAGTAATTATTATCACTCACAAGTTTTCATTTTGAAATGCTTTTGCTCGACACATTAACGATTGTCCATGAATTATATTAAACTGTAATGCTTCACTAGCAAATTCTATTGCACAACGATCATTAGCTAATTTTGCATATGAATCGGCACATGTCCATAAAATTTCAACAATATGTTCAGTATGATAATGATAATCTAAGAAACCATTTCTTAACATTTTCTTAGACGCATCAATCGTACTTTGAAAATCGCCTAGACGACTAAAATTTCTTATATGATGATCTATTTTATCAAGATCCCATGGTATTTGTTGTCGTGACCAAGGTTTTGTGGATGCTGTCATAAATCGTTTTATTTCATCTGATTGTAAATAATTAGCACCATACGCTGTTTCTCTTAACCAATGTTGTATGTGTAGACTGAAATTTGATCTTGATACAGCATCAGTAAATAAAATCGTCGATCTATCATTACCGCTATCAATATCATCAAAGTCGTCATTATCCAACGGTGCATCCGTTGAACTGACTGTTGTAAACGTATCCTGAAATGCGATAAATAATGTAATTATTCAAATTTATAACTGTCATGTTTGGTCGTTCAAGATAATTGAGAATGAGAAAAAGCTCAACTACAAAACAATAATCTATCCTATCTTTCATCATAGAACACAATATTTTTATGAAATAATATGATGTGATAATGCTAACATCAAATTATCCATACTAATAATAATAAGGTCTACAAGATACCATTCTCTGGTTTTAAAAAATAAATTTCATCACATCTATTGAAAAGTTAACCAATTTTAATTTGAGAATTCTCAAATGAAATCGAGTCAAAAAGATGAAGAGTCTACTAAGACATATTTCTACTATAAAATGACTATTGTAGTTCGAAAACATTTGTCGTGAACTGATACTTCTGTTGAGGGTAGTTAATTCTATATCAACACACTTAAAGAAACATTTTTTCTTACATTCCACATGCTCGGATTCGTTTTCGGAACTGTTTCTCGCTCATCTTCGTAAATATTTGGATCGTATTCATTTTGTTGTGTATGCAACAATTTTGGATTATATATATCATCTTCAAATGATTCATTATTATCATCATCTGGCACTGGTGAAAATAAAATACTTTGATCAATCTGGTCTTGTGGTGTTGTTATTGGTGACACATTCATACTTCGAGGTGATCTTGAATTTTCACCAAGACCATCAGAATCAAGACTATTATTATCGTCGTCTTCTGCCTCATTATCCGCTTCAACTCCATCTCCGCTAGAATATCTTGTTTGTAAGTTTGATCCATTATTAAATAAATTTTTTCTATCGGTCACATATGATGAGGGAGTACTATCATCATCGGCAAGGAGTTCAATGCATGGTTGTTGATTACTCGAATAACTAAAGAAAAGAAAAAGGTTGAAATAACTCGAATGTTTTGAGAAATAAGAAGTATAGAGTATAAATACACAATAGGAGCAGTGATATTATTATCGATATCCTGGATAATCTTTCCATCTCTATCAACCTTCGCAACATCATCATCATCCTCATCGTCATCTTCACTTTCCACAGCTTTAATTTCGATTTTTCGCCCAACTGTGTCAATCTCCTAGAATAAAATTTGGTCATAATCATCGAAAGAAAGAAAAGTAGTAATATATATACTTCTGAAAGTATATCATTATCATCGTCGACTATTTCAAGACGTTTACCACCCCGTTGTTGTACACCTACATATTCATCTCGTTTTGCTGTTACAATATTTAATAACTCCTAATAAAAAAAGGATCCAAATTAATTAGTTTTTCATTGATTAATGTTTTACAATACTTTGGCTTCATTATTGTTTGAATCATACAATAGTAACTTTTGAAGATCAGTGATTGCTTCATTATACATTTTTTTACCATAAAATGCCTGTGCTCGGCGATATAAACCTGTAGAAATTTTTTTTTTAAAAAAACTTAATATCAAATTGAATATTCTTGTGTTACCTTTAATATTTCTGTTGTCAGCATGTAAAACTTCATTACAATCAGCAATACATTCATCGTATTTATTCAGTTTCAAACCTAAAATCAAATATTGTGCTTCAAAAAATGATATCTTTCTATTTCAGAAATAATGGATCTGCAAATATTTCAATCTTAATTTATGTGCTTTGCGTATCGTAGATTGAAAAGTAGAAATGGGCATTACTCATTCTAATATCACTCACTCTAATACTAATTTCTAATCTTAAGATTACAATTTTAATTTAATGTCTATTTAAAGAAAAAATAATCCTGAAAAGATGATTACTCACCAGCCATTGCACGATTATTGTGTAATGATAAATTTTTTTTGTTATATTTTAAGCTATTTGTATAATAATCATATGCCTGTTGATACATTTTTTGGTTATAAGCCGTATTTCCTTGAATACGCAATTCTTCAGCCAATGTATGATGTTGTTCATTTATATCTGTAATGAAACAAAATCTGATTTCATTTATGCACATTGTTTTAAAACATTACCGTTATGTTGACTCGTAACAGACGATATATTATCAGACTTTGTTATTCCATTTGGAGATTTTGAACTTGTTTTGTCATCTTCATCAGTATCATCGTCAAGTTCAAGTTGCTTATCAAGTCTTAGATGAAGAACAAAAATCTGCCATTTCCTCTTACTTTTCACATTCTTCTTGACTTACTTTCCCCATTCATCATAACTGCGAGGAAGAGCACTATTTTTCTTTGATATTTGTTTCCCAACGTTGTGTATTGTATTCTATAATGTAGAAACGAATAATAGTAAGTTTTCCTATTAATTAAAAGTACGGAAACAAAGTATTACATCCATTCCAGTCGAACTTCGAATTGGGTAATGAATCGTCGATGTCGTATCCGGAACACCATTTTCTTGTTTACGATTCATTGTGTTTAAAAAATCATTGAAATTATTCAGTTCCTCTTCGGGCAAAAATGAAGTGTTTAACGGTGGTTTTTCATCACGCAATAAAGAACTGAAGCAATAAAAATACAATTTTCTCAAAAACTACTATGGAAGAACAGGCTGAACTATGCTACCGTTTAATTAAGTCTATTTTTATAAACAGTAAACGAATAATATTACTTAATCTGTTCATTTTTGCCATATTATTATTATTATTATAATCATAGCAGCTTTTATTAACACTAAAACGCCCTTAGCGGTCATTTTGACCGTTTTGTGATTTTTATCCTTAATAAAACAAACTGCATACAATTTATTTAAAAATAAATTATGTCATAACTTTTAATTTGTCCCACAAAAATTATTTTTTGCAGAATTTTTAATTCATTTTTTAATTCAGAACCATTTTTAAAAAAAACAGTAACGGTCAAAATGACCGCTTTGGGCGTTCTAGGTCATGAAAATTTCCGGGCGTTCTAGTGTTAAGCGTACTTTGTAAATTTGATTTTTTAAATTTAAAGTTAATTCGACGTTTTGAGAAGAGAAAATAAATAATGCGTACAGAGTGAGAGATACACCATAAAATCAAAATTAGAGTGGCGGCAAAAGTTTTCTGTACACACCGTTCTCTTAATTCTTGTTCATCATAACTCGTTAACGAAGTACAGTATGAAAAAGAAAGTCTAAAAACTACATCAGTCGATAGAAGAGAGTACGAGCTACATTTTAGTAAAAAATAATTTTGAAAAGTTGTTTTCTTTAGGGTGAAAACGCGACTTTAAGCCAAAATAGCCATACTCTTCAGTTTGATTGCTCAATTCCAGGTGATAAAAAAACTCTGATCAACCATCCGATACAGGTCAAAAACTAAGTAAGATAAATGGAAAAATCTAATCCAACTTTTAACCGAAAAATTGACCCTGTTTCGAATGGCTTAATCAGAGTTTTTTTTATCACCCACTCATTCCTGGACTTGAGCAGTCAAACTGAAGAGTATCGCAAGTTCGGCTTAAAGTCGCGTTTTCACCCAAAAGAAACCACTTTGCAAATTATTTTTTCACTGAAATGTAATTTGCGCTCTCTTCAATTGACTAATGTAATTTTCATCCTTTTTCAGTACTTAAACGTAAAAAAAGATTTTTATCAACTGTACAGAAAATTTTTGGCAACCTGAAAAAGTTCACTTTTCAGTTTAATGGACCTACAAAGAGCAACAGCGAATATTTTTAACTTTTTTATCTGAAACTATACTAGAGAGAGCAGACAATATTTTAGTGCAACCGATAGTCAAAAGATTTTGTTCGTTATCGAGTTATGATCAAAACAAGCAAAAAAAGAATTTGTGTGAAGATAAAATTTTTGCCGCCACCGTAGTAATGTGACTTCCTGACTGATATGCCGCGTGTATATTAAGAGTAGTTAACCACTTTGGATGATTGATGGCTGTGTTTATAACAAAAAATTTGGAAATGATTACTTTTAAATTGTTAGTTTTTACTATTTGATGAACAAAAAAAGCTACAACGCTGAAAATACGATAATTACCTATTTGGCTTGATTTTTTCTATTCTCTCAAGCGTCAATGCTTCTAGTTGTGGAAATTTTCCTTCATCTCCACTTCTAGAAAGAAAATCAACATATACAAAACTAGAGAATGTCACTGTTATTCAAGTAAATAAACAGGTAAGTAGGCATACTTTAATACTTTGTAAATTTTTTCTAATTCTTTACCATTCGTACAATTTATAATGTATGATTGTTCAAAGTGGCTCAATGGAATGTTATATTTTTTAGTATTGCCAACTAAAACATCCATCTAAAACAAGAAAAAAATTGTAGAATTTTATAACAGGTGTATTTAAACTACTTTTGTCATTAAAGGAATTAAAGAAATAATGAGACAATCCATCTGAGCTTGAAGGAGAAGGAGAAAAAAACTCAGATATATAAGATAATTCAATTTGAGTTTTGCATAGTACACATTACATTTCAAGAGTAATTTAATTTAGACATTAAGTAAATTTTTAGAAAATCAAATTTAAGAAAAATGAACAAATAATCGAACGAAAAGTGTTTAAAGAACTGATTGTTAACAATGATCAATGCTGTAGTGGTTGCCCTCTTGATAAATGATTTTAAACTTCATTCTAACGACAAATTAGAAATACAATTCTCCAATAGGCAAAATTGCTTATCTCGTTATTTCGTGATAATTGATACACTTTTAGGATTGAATTAGTCTTCATTTCTATTCTATGCGTTTACTCGGTGAAAAGAAGTTCGTTCGTTATGCACGAAATAATTTCAGAAAAATATTCCTATATTACGAAATAGAATCCTCTTAATGAGTCTTTATATCAGACACTGGATACTGGAATAGCGATATATTCAGATTATAGACTTAAATTTCAAGAACTAATCTTATTTCACTGGTAGACTGTGAGCAGAATGATCAGCATCGATGAAAATTTTCGAAATTTCACATTGCGAAGACGAAGGAATTTTCGAACAGCTTTTTATCGGTGCCGAATCCAGAATGTTTTTAAAAGTTGTTTTTTTGGTATTTTAGGATAAACACTCGGCTAGTGCCAAACAGATAAATTATTTCTTGCCTATCGTACTTGAACTTTTATACGATGATGTCGAGTTTGAAGTTAACAAACATTTTAAAATATTATTATATTTCACCGATGTCTGGTAAAATTCTCACGAACAGAACAAAATGCACCGAACTCATTCCTGAGTTGATCGAGTTGTGTATACTTTCAATGAACTACTAGAAAATATTAAATTTTAAGATAGACTGTATAAAGGTGCGGATTTTGAGTTATACATTCAGTGTTAACAGACAAATGTAGGAACATCGCAAATTCTAGGAAAATATCTCAGATTTTGTATTAAGAATTTAATTCTAATCGAAACTTCGGTCTAAAAATTTCTCACAATAGTCTGCATATCGTATATTCTTTTTGAAGTACAAATAAGCCATCGATTCTGATACGTAAGGGAATGTATGCATTCTTTAGAATTTTTATACTATTCTTGTTTATTTTTATCGAATGGTGCGATTGTGCATGCCATACTGGACATGCATATGAATGGGAATATTTTGTGTCAAAAAGTACGAAGTACTTTACGTATAACAGTAGTACAGTACTTAAATGTACATAAGTACAAACTACTAGTATTTCTAATTTTCTAATCAATTTTGTTCGTTTGAATTTTAATCTATTACTATCTTTTCTATTTATTTTATTCTCAATTCCAAATGTGTAAAATAATCAACATATTTTACGCCAAGATAAGACAACAACGTAAATGAATAACAATGATGGACAAGAATGATTGTATACAGAAGGGGAGAAGAAGAACGAAAAATCTGGCGAAAACAGATAATAAATAGTAAAGTACATAGTCGGCGATAACTGTCAGTTCGTACAATTTTACAGTTAGAAGAAGGACAGACATCATAGAAAGATAATTGTATTCACTTCTTTAACAAAAATACTACAAACATGGACGGAAAACATCTGATTGTTCTCGCATTTTTATGTGTTATGCATTATGTATATTGTGCACAATTACAAGCACCGTTTAAACAATGTAGTCGTAAGTACTAAATACTTCAATTACAGTAGTTGACAAAAATACTCCAGTACTCTGTATCTCACGAACCATGATGACGATTGATTTCAAAATTGTCTCTTTGAATATAGCTTGAACATTAACTGTACTATTTTTACTTTTTTATCATTAGAATACACTAATTTAATAACTTTTGAGTTAAGTAAAATCAACATCTTATTCGTGCGTCAAAATGTATTGAGAACTCTTGGTAATGCATGATATTAAATTTATTGACTATCACTCAGTGAAACATACGATTGACAGTACACATCAGACATTTTGGATCTTTTTGTAAGAAAAAAAAAAAATCAACTTAGCTTCCTTCTCTAGCATAACTGGACTACTTCATGCTACTTCAATCAAAATTTATTTGTATTTTAATGATAAAAAAAGTAAAAACAGAATATATCGAAAAGTAGCGAGTCAAATGGATTGAAACTTCTTGAATAATCAATTGTTCAAGCTATAATCATACACAATTTTGAAATCAATCGCTATAATGGTTTTTGATAGAATAGTGAAATTCTACAATTCACTTTTTATAAGAAGACTATACAATATATCATATAGAAACAATTCAGAGAATACCAATAGATATATATACATATAACATGTCATGTTCTTAATCTAATCTTTGTTTTAGCAATGAGTGTTGGAGAAATAGTTAAAGTTGCTGTCAATACACCATGTAGTGAAAAATATTGTACGTTTTATAAAGGAAATGATGCAAAGTTAGTGTTTGATTTTAAATTGAGTGAGTATTTTTAGATTATATTTTTCTCTTGTATAATTCAACTATTCATTTTATTTACAGAAAAAAAAGCACTTCGTGTTCGTGCAAAAGTGATGGCAACAATTGGAACAATTGATCATGATTTTCAATTACCAAATTCTGATGCATGTACACTATTAGGATGTCCATTAGCTCCAAATTTTAAATATACATATCAAAATAGCATGTATGTTTCACCAACATATCCATCGGTATGTACATATACTTTTTTTATTTTTTATCAATATCTACACACTCTCAACTGATTTATCGAAGGGGGAAATCAACTATAGTCAATAATAAGTTAAAAGCAATCTATTTTTCACTATTCTTCTCATGTCTTAATGGAATTAGCATCAACATTCTCTTTTTACAGGTTATGATAAATCAAATGCGTTACTATTTAATCGATGGTAAAGGAAGAGAATTAGCATGTATATCTGTTCCCGTTATGATAACAGAAAAAAGTTAAAATGTCACACATTAACTAATATAAGAAGAAAAAAAAAAACGTTTTTTATAAAAATTTACGTCATTAGTATTTTTATCTTTTTTGTTTTGTATGTTACATAAACATTTTTATCCAATAAATCAGAAAAAAAGATACGAAACAATTATTAGATGAAAATGAACGCCTTAAACAATTCACTTCAATAATTACTTTTTATATTCTAAAAACTTTTAGAATAGTAGATAACTAATAATTATACAACTCAATTATATATAGAAAGTATATACTATCATAAAAGTCATTTTTTGTTAGAAGGTAACATAGAAGTTCAAAAGTAAATGAGATTGCTTTTTTTTCCCTGATTTTCTCGAAAATATATACGATATACTATTAAATAAAATAAAATGTAGCAAGCAGAAAACGTTAAACAAGATTAATAATATTCTCAAGTGTATCTAAAACAATTTTTCAGTCCATGTCCTGATTTATATTTCAAAAGAAAAAAGTGAAGAACATATTTATAAATAAGAATTGCATCTTTTTTTTTTTTTTTTTATCGAATCAGAAAAAAGACATGTTAAATGTTGTTTAGCGATAAATATAAGCAAACACTTTTGTCAAGTGAACAATGAGAAGAAATCACTAACAGACAAAGACAAGTGTTTTTAACGAATACTATTTACTTTTTTTAAACAAAGGATTTTGAATTGAGAAATAAGAGCACATTCTCATAATGAAATCAAGTTAGAACTAAGATCTAATCAGAAGATAATTCAACGTCAAAAATGCCTTTACAAATGGATGGACTACTCTCAATGCAAGGATCAGATGAGTCAAGAAGTGAGTGTCAAATCAATCATTTTTGAGTATTTATTTAATCATAAAGATCTATTATTTTAATTGAAGGCATTGTTACTGAATATAATTCTCGTTTCAAACCACCAAAGAAAGAAGATTATGTTCCACATGTAACTCTTCCGCATCTTTCGAGTAGGCCACCTTCACGTACAAAATCTTATCAAGATAAATCAGTAAATTCAGAATATCGACTCTGTTTTCCGAATCATTTTCCAAAACGACCATATGTTTACCATGCACAACCGAGTAGAGTATTTGAGGCAGAAACTAATGATTGTCTAACATCAACAGAATATCGTGAGCGTTTTCCAAATTATAGAAAATTTATTCCATATAGTGAACTGCTTCCACCACATCTTTCTCAATCAATTAATATACCATCGGCAACAAAACAGAAAAAAGACACAATGTCAAGAAGTCGATATTTTCATGAATTAATAACAGACGCAAAAGCAAATTCATTATCATCGTTAACCGATACCAGTGAACAACGAACTGCATACCAATGGCGTCCTCCTCCTCCAAAACAACAACAACATGAGCCAAAATCGTATGATGTTTCAACTTCTTCGGCACTGAATTACTATGAAAAACTACCATCAATTAGAGCAAAAGCAAATGCTTCAAAATAATAATTTTAAACACTGTCTACAAGATGTAATGAACTTTCAAATTAATTATGGAATTGTCATTTATTCAAAAGAACTGTAATAGATATTGCTATTGACGCGAAATTACTTCCTATCAACACAAGTCATATGGAAGAACTCATGTAAAAAATTACATTTAGAAATTAATATGAAACTCTTTTTTTTGTACGCCACTACTAGGCATTTAGAAACTTAAAATACTTAATATACGGGAGGCTTTTTTGCTTGACATTAACATCATGTCATAAAAAGGATCGTATTCAAGGCAATCATGCTTCCTTTCTTGAAAAAAAACATACACAGAAGGATCTCTGAGCGAAGAAGTTATTTTTCTAGTGGTTGCCCCTCCCCCCTCCCTCCCTTTTTGAGAAATTTCTGAGCGCAGTCCTGCCTTGTCATATGCATCCACAAATACTTGCGTTAAAGGAAAAGTTTCAAACTGATAACAGTCTTTCCTCATTCTGCTTACAACAACGCCAGTGATTGAAAAGCCATAATTAACTGATTTTTTATTCTCGTAGGTGTAGCACTCGCAATATTATCCAGTTTAAATCTTTTTGTGCAATGCACTTTATACAAAGGATACGTTGGCAGATACACAATACTCATCACACAAGAACATAGCATTCAAGTCTCACATTGTATACAACAACGCAGATAAACGCATTTTCTTAGCCGCTCTAAATAACAAACAGTGGCTTAGTACTATCAATCAACATTTCTCTAAATACGATGCCATTCTCATTCACATTTTTCAGTGCAAAATTTTTAAATAATAATAAAGAGATAAAGGTTTGAGATGTGTTTTTTTAATTGTAATGTAACAAAATAGTAAAGAAATGGATACAAAAAAAATTGTAAAAAAAGGGTCGTATTATATTAAATCCTTTCTGCTAACCAAATTGCGCTTTTAACACCGAGTTTGATCACTGATGTTAAATTACGGTAAAATGGTGCCTAAAAACATAATAACAATGTGTTTTGTCCAAACCTGCCTTTTTAAATAACGAACCTGTTCAGCATTGTTAGCAATGCCCGTGTCATGATGAATTGCTTCATCATCTCGAAACTTTTTTATTGTCTAAATGAAAACAAGTTTATTCGTTCTGAATAGAATTTATGACAAAGATGTATAAACCTACGCTAATTAACTCTTTGTCTATTCCTTGATTCGGATTCTCCATAAGATCACGTAATTGACTACAAAAAAACAAAACATAAGCAACTTTTACAAGAAAAATAACATGATACTTACTTATTATAATGTTCACTAATAACTGCTTCAACAGCTACTGTGCATGCCATTGCTGCGTCTTTTCCTAGTAATGCTGTACCTGCACCTAAAATCAATATTTATAAAAAATAAATAATTATTTATCGAAAAGTAACTTACCTAATGCATAACCAGCTACGCTCCATACTGGTAATAATGCTGATGGACGTGCTTTATATTTTGGTATCATTTCATTGAATTTAGCCAAATGTTCTTTTTCCTCATCCCACATGTGCTGATAATAAATAGACAGGTTAATAGTTCTTTTTTTAAATATATCACGCTGTTGAAACATACTTGAATTGTAGGACCGACATCCGAATTTTTTAGAATGGCCATTTGTCCAGCATAGATACGATCGGCAGCCAACTCACCTATTAGAAATATTTGTTCATTTATTTTTAGATGAGTCGCAGAAAAAACTATTTACCCGCATGATCTACTCGCAATATTCGATCGATTAAAGCTTGATTTTTTTCTTCTGGTGTTGAACTGAATGAATTTAAACTCGATGATGACGAGAATAATGAACGAATAGTTTGTTGTTGCTGTTGTTGTCGAAAAACTAATCTTGAAATTGAACGAGGTAATAATAACGACAACATGACAATTTACCTAATATCAGACGATACACACACATAAAGAAGTTAGAAGTAAAAAATTTGTCTATAAGAACAGAAAATACGATATTTTAAAGTCCAACTACAAGGGTATTCAACACAAACAAAAAAACTGCAATAGACATTCATAGTTAGAATGTTATCTCGTTTAGATCTCATCTTCTCTCACATAGTAGAAATAGAAGGCTAGTACCAGCTATTATAAATTCACACTCGTAACAGTACACAGCATGTAACAGTCATTCGTATGAGCTTTCTATGCTCATATCGGCCTGGCAAAAACCTTTACAGTAGAACTGCTGAATAACTAAACTGTTTGTTAATAAATTTGAGATTACTTATAGTTAATTGTATTAGAATAATAATGTAAAAGTACAAAAACACATGCCAGACAAATTCAAGTCAATAAATATAAAAAAAAAGAGATTTTAATTAAAATCAAGTAATGATATAGAGGCAGAACCGGATGGGTAAGGAAAATGTGTCGATTATTATAACATGATATGTCAAAGGTTGGCGAGTGGAGTAAACTCTTTTTTATAAAAATAATAAGCGCATTATTTGGAGAAAAAATATAGAATAAAATAAAAACTGTTAACGGTAGGAATTGTCATATTGTTTTGTCATTCTGCTTATTAACAATGAATGAAATAGAAGTTCATTAACATGTATGTACCTGTGTGTGCAAAATCAAGAAATTTTTTTCTGTCTTGCCATCATCAGTTGTCTCTATAATGAACCCTATTAATATCACTTTCAAGCGGGACATTAAGAGATCGTCTGATCTTCTATTCTGGTCGGGGGCTTACACGGTAACAGCCATCGTTCATTCGTTAACTCTTTTCGTTCGCCAAACTTGCAGGACATTAAATGTTCACACAATGATGGATGTTGCTTTGAGTCTGAGGAGTTTGCATCTTTAAAACGCCATTTTCGAATAGAAGATGTCACGTTGGAAAATAACCAGTGCTAGAGAAAATAAAAAACAAGTTTAAAATCTGCAAAAACATATCCTATCATCATCTTATAAGTGTAGCGATATTTATAACAAAGGATGAAAGCGAGTTAAATTACCTTCTTCTCTTCTTTCCATGAGTAGACGCCATGTCGTTGGACACGTTTGTATTCTGAAATAACGATACCTTTTTGTGGTAATAACTGATGACACACTTCACGTAAATACTTTAAAATAGAATATGCATAAGTTTTTAACAATAAATTAAAGTTTGACAAAACTTACTCTGGATACAAGTGATAAATTTCTCAACGATAAACTATCTAACATTGTTAATATCTGATATAGAATTTCAATCGGTAGATTGACTAGATATTGAGTATCATCCTCATTTTGAATGTCATAGTAGGGTCTACTGATGGTTGATGATATCGGTGATGTCCACTTTTGAGTATATTTATAAGCAATAGCATCATTTGGTTCATCTAATATAATTTCAATATTATAAAGATCATTAACATAAGGTTCGAGACGTTCATATTCGATTGTGCATCCATATTGCGTATTTGGACAGCGTACAATTAACCATGAATCCATTTCACATTGAATATTACAATGGATGTTACGTACGTGTTGTTTATATTCATCTCGACGACATAGTGTATTACAATAAAATATTTTTGATGAAGAACTTGCAGGTGAAGATAAATTGTTGCTTTTTTGATATTGCTGATGTTCATTAGGTGTTGTATGTCGGATAGATAAGTCATTAAATAACGATGAATTCGTTATTTTAAATAATTTATTTTTTAGCTGTTTGTGTTCAATTATTAATGATGAAAAATAATTTAAACGATAAGGATAAGAAAAAGATGAAGAAAAATCGCTGATAATTTGACTATTAAATGTATTTTCTGATGATAATTGAGGTGGAATATCTGGTACTTCTTTTGACATATCAATTCCACCATTTTGTGTTAACATGGGTATTGATGACATTTTCACTAAAGACGGTATATCAGAATCTGATGATAAAGCCGAGTTTAATAGATGAAAATTTTCCATCATTTTTCGATCAGCTAAATAAATAAAATGATATACTATTATTTTCTATCAAGTATGACAATATATTGTTTACCTTCACTCATTTGCGCTAAACGTTCACCTTCGTTTTCTTCTAATTGTCTTAAATGTAATTTGCATGTACTAGAAATAATAAAATGAATAGGAAAAATGACTACTTAAATTATTATTATTATCCATATTTTTACCTGCATATCACACCATCTTTATACGCTAAAACACAATTAGGTATTGTTATATATAAATATTTTTTACTACGTATAACAGAATCTTTATTATTGAGTATTTTTTCTTTTGAATTATAAGATGGATTTAAACATTTTGCCTCATTAAGTTCACGAATATGATCATACCATATACTATCACGTATAGCTGTAGCTACATCAATAGACTGACTTTCACCATCATTTATTAAAGAAACGAGTTGTTGAGACGGTTCAATATCAACTAATTGCGGCTTGGAAATTATGTTTGAACTTGATTTCAATTGTCGAATATGTGAAAATGTACAACATATGACGGATGCCGGACAATGTAGTAAATGATAACTCAATTGAGAACGTTTAAATGTTAATTTACAACCATGTGAATAATTTAAACAATTGACAATACTATTTGAACACAGTAAATAATGATCATTTCCTTTACATTGATGAAACATGGCATAGCAACCATTTGAACAATGTACTATTGGACATGATTGATCAGAACAATGAATATCATAGCACGTATCACAGTGATCATGCATAATTATTTTCGAAGACTAGTTTAAGTATCCATCTAATATCACGGAGTTATCATCAACTATATCACCGTTCCGAAGTATAACGTTCAATATTTTGCAAAGAAACTTAATCTCATAAAGAAAAGCCAAACTAGCATACAATTCGTGACAAAAAATAGCTCTCTCTCGGACAAAAAAAACACCTAGAGTTGAGATACACCGCGACCCACCAATATTAGATTCATATCTAAAACAAACATGATTTATATGTACATCCATTTGCAATGGTTTATTGTCATAACATTCTCTCACTTTTCTTTAAAAGTTGGACTTTTTCACAGTCTAATAGAAAGGAAAATGCCCTAAATCAATTTACGCTAATTTGCAAATCAATCTTTATAATCTACTTTATGAAGAGAGATATAGCACCTACCATTGGGAATTTGAAAATCTTCTAAGTAATAAACTACATTACTAATCATCTTAATGAGATATGTTTTTACGAAAGAAAACATTGAGAAAAAACAAAACGGAAATAAAATAAAATAAAAATATACACCTGTCCATCATTTGAACGAAACAAACAACAATTTTGAGTAATAAACCCATCACCACACTATTTTTTATCGCACAGAAAATCTTTTCGCCAGATAACACATTGAAAGAGGAAAAAAGCAAAGCAATTATATAAATGTTTCATACGCACACAGATAATTAGAAAAATCGTCCTTGATCTTTTTTTATTTTCGGAATAGTACTGCAGATAACAAAATAATCCAATAAAAAATATAACTGATAGTTATGAAAAAAATAAATCAAGAATAAAAATAACAATGAGGAGACAGGTACACAGTACTAGCTCTTCTGGAGTCGAAAACAAACAAATCGACTTTGCTTTGCCTGAATTGTCTTTTTTTGTATTGAAAGAAAAAATCATAATATGATGAAAAAATCATGGATGCAGTAAATGTTTTTTCCAAAAAAATTGACATGAAATGCAATGGATCAGTACATTCAGTTATGAATCATAGATTTCCCAGATATGTTATTGTTGTACAGCTGGTTCCTCTTGTGGTGTCGATTCTTCTCGTGGTTTTGTTTGTTTTGAACGTTTATTGACCGCTGATGTATCACTGCTATTATCGACACGTTTTATAGACTGTTGTTGAGATCCGTCGGTTGTCGATTGTTGCATTTTCACTGATTTAATTTTGGAATTCATTGGCTGTGCTGCCACTTGAGTATAAAGCTTGGATATTGTTCCAATGGCTTTTGTTCGTCCTTCTCGAAAGACTAGCTTCATATTTGGTCTTAAATATTCAGCATTTTTAATAAAACGAAATTTTACAGTCGCTCGATCTCCTGTTCTCATATGCTCAACAGACATCGATAAGATCTGTGCCGTTTGCCGAATACTTCCACAATGAACTATGAATAGAAAAAATATCTAAGATTAACAAAAAGTTCTGAGCGTGTTTAGTGGATACAAACCCATTGCTTGGTATTTAATGCTGATTGTCGTTGGATGATGTAGAACAAGAACATCTGCTTCAAACTCCCAGCACGCTTCTGGTTTTAATTTTGTAGACAATAACACCATACCCTTTCGTAACTCGGATTTTTTTATCTACATACATACAACAGAATGTTTTTAACAGCTAAGACGTTCAAATATACAAAAACATACTCGTTTTAATGCGAATGAGGCAGTTTGTCCGCCTTGACATTGTCTTACAGGCATTCTTTTGCGATGTATTGATCTTATTTGAACTTGTTTATATTGGCCGAGTGCATCGGGTCCCAGCAGTAAAGTATCATTCAATTTTATCACACCTTTTAGTGTTGTACCACTAACCACTGTACCAACACCCTACAGATTATAAGAAAACATATTTGACCATCAGTTTTGAATTGCAGATTTTGCACTTACCGGTACAGAATATAAATCATCAATCTGAAATTCTGCTGGTTCATCTACATAAGATTCCATACGCGTTGATAACAAATTTAGAAATGTTTTCAGTATATCTAAATTTTGTCCCGTTACATTGGACACTTGAAATATTGGACATAAACTAAAAAATTTGAACAGACTCATTTAGTTTAACTTTCGAAAATATTAATAAAAATTCGAACTACCGTTCAGACGTAAAGTTCGTTGCACAAGTAACAACATCATCATTGGTCTGAACCAGCATTGGTATTTTTCTACAACCAGGAGAGCGGAGAATTTTTTGTAGCAATTTCTACAAAAAAAAATGTTTACACATAAAAATTCACATGAGATTCATATATTGAAAAAACAATTATGTTTATCCATGTAAACTGGTCCATGCCATTTATCAACTGCTTAGTCAAATTTAGAATAATCAGATTTTCCTCTCAAACTAATGCGATATCCTGCTCAAACTTTACTTACTAGTGTTTCTTGCAAAACATTGGGTGGACACATGTCAATTTTTGTCACAATAACGAACACTGGAACATTTAACGCTAGGGCCAAACCTAAATGTTCTTTGGTCATTCCTTAAATATTTAAAATATGAAACATAATTAGTATCATATAGACCATAAGTGTAAAATGATAAAACATACCAACAATACCCATATTTGATCCAATCTATGAATTACAAACAGAACAATTAATATTATAATAAAGATTAAGAATATAAATTCAAATTCTTACCATAAGCATTGCAAAATCAGGAGCATGACCTGTCATGCCAAAAACTGTTGTTTTTAAATATTTCTCATGTCCAGCTAAATCAATAAATGTTACAACCTACGTAATAGAAAGAAAAACGGTATAGATTTGTATAGTATGAACTAGTCAATATTCACTTTAGCCGATTTCTGACAAATCGATGTCCAATCTAGCGCTTGTGTTCCGTGAGTATCAGGTTTATTCACAATATTTCCTTTGGCATCAAAACCAAGAATATCATTGCCAACACTACTCGTTCTACCAGTCTCCATTTCGTGTTTATGTCGAAATAATTTCATTCTTGCCATACCCCTACCGTCATCGAGAACTCCATGGGTCAATACACCGAGTAAAGTTGATTTACCTAAAAGATAAGATATGAATGTTTGTTTAAAAGTAAAGCGAAGGGAAAATACAGAACAGGTTGCTTACCGGCATCTACGTTTCCAACAACAGCGATTCTAAATTACGCAAAAGAAGAATATTAACATAAATAAAGAAACGCTTTTTTTAACACATACCGTACTTCCATAAAATCTTCTTCATCAATATGCCGCCTAATTAAAAATTCTTTTATGAATTTTGTATTATTTACTAGTGTTTTTTCACGTAATAACTGAATTTCGGAATTAAGAACAGAAGCCATACTTGTCAAGGTGGCAACTGATGCTTCCATTTCATCAGATAACAAACCAGGACAATCGCAATCAACAGCTAATAAATTATAAATAAAATATAGGCAAATATACACTGGTTTTTGATCACTCTTTACTCACCTCCAGTTCCGATCTCTAGAATCGTTTCACCATGACCTTCATCGAGTCGTTTTTGAACAAAACCTACTAATGCGTCAAATTGTTTTTCATTTGGACTGACCCATGCTGTCTGAAAAATGATCAAAGAAAGTAGCTTCAAGACAAGATCGAAAAAAATTAGGCAAAAGTCGCGTAAAAAAAGTAATGAAAACATCCTTAAAGAAGTGTTATGCATCTCTTCAGCGGAAAAATGCAAAGACTACCGAAAAGAACCACACTTCAATGTTGTATTTAGTTCTTACTGTTTACCTTTTTCGATAAATATTGTCGCACTTCCTCAGATGGTTCATTCTTTTCAACATTCTGTGATTCCAAAAGCATATCACATGCTGCATTATTCGTATCGAACAATGAAGCTGCATCGTCACCTTCTGTCGTGTGAGACGCAGTGGCCATTTTCGATAAATAATCTGAAGAATACTGAAAAGCAACAATAAATGACCCAGCTATTTCGCTAAAGAAAAAAGTCGGTTGTTATACCTCTCCCCTATTGTCTAATACGTCATTGTCTTCGCTATTGGTAACTAAAGCATGCGCCATAATATTCTCTTTTTGTTTCAAACGCTACTTTTGAGGTGAACCTCTTTCGTTTATTTTCTACATTTAAAAGCAAGTGATACACTCACTCGTTCGAGTATATTATATTTATATATAGGATTGCATATATATTGACCAAATGATGCAAGGAGTCGTGTTTAACTATTTCTTTTCATTTTCATTATTCGACAACATCTTTGAGACAAGTATTTATGCATTCATTGCGAAATTACATTGCGTCATACGTCACTCAACTAAGTGTTAAACGCTAGTTAGAAATGGGAGCTATTGAGAACAGTTTTGTATCCCAGTAATGCGATTTACAAAGGAGTCAAAGAAAAATCGAAAAGTTACGTGTTAGAATTGCACAACGTTACCACATTTCATCATTGTAACCCACACCTTTTGGTAAACTAGAGCGAGATTTGGTGAAAAATTACATGGCGAAGCCAGATTTGTCCAACAGTCATTGCGTCCTGTAAAGAATCATAAACAAAATATTTTTCTCCTTTTTTTCCTTCTCGTTCCAAATTCAGTTTGGTGCGTCAAATTCAGTTTATTCCATATTTTACATCCAGCAACTTTTTCTATAAAACAATCTTTGAGATGCACCAATTACTAATATCTTGCACAGATGTCGTCGGTAAATTGTAAATAGACAGATCGGTCTCACCCATACGACTTATATCCGCGTAAAAGAATGCAGAAAATATAATTATGTCATCAGTCTTTCTCTTGTAAGACAGATTTACTAAGTACTTCTGCTCATGAAACTCATGTGCCTTGGTTCCAATCATTATCCTCAACTATTGAAAAGATTCTTTTAAGTATGATCAATACACTTTTGGATCACAGAGTGCAGTTTTTTGTTAGTCTGACTCAGCTTTATGTCAGAAAATACTAACGAAGAGCAAGAATTAAAAAGAGTACAATCAATACAACAAACGATTTTCCATGAACGATTTTTTTTTCATTATTTGTATTATTTGTAAATAGCGGACAAGTCCTTTTCCAAAATGTAACACTTTTCGATTCGAAAAATGATGTTGTATGTAATTGTTTCGGATACAAGTTCATCACAATCGGCTTATTCGTCACCGATTCGTTCCAATACGGACTGCTGGCTGATTTTAAAACATTCGGATCACCAAATTGAATAAAACTTGACCAATAACGAATTATTTGTTCGCTAAACTCAATCTGATTTGAATCGTACGCTGAAGGCAGTTGTCCTTGGTTGCCAATCGGCATATATTTATCAAGTTGAACAAGCGATTTATTTTTTTCAAACAATGGGATACCCCAGGTATATTCTAATTCGCCAAAATGTCCTGTCAGGCCTTTGTTGTGAAAATAGAGATTGCACGGAAAAGGATGTTCTTGTGATGTATGATAAGTATAACTGTACAAGTACGTTTTTCCGACTTTCATACTTTGTTTTTTTATCGACGATTTCTTTAAACGTTCAACAACATAACGATGATAATCATTATAAAATAATATATCGCTAATTAGCTTTGAATAATTCAAAAACAATGAACATTTACACTCGTAAAGAGCAGGATTTGACAAGGTTAAACAAATATGTTCATTAATTTGATATAATTTTAATGCATCTTGATACAGACATGATGAGTCTGGTTTTATATTTGCCAAAAATTTTAAAGCAACATCCACAATACTCAAATTTAACGTTGATATTCCTTGATCTTCTTGTTCGATGAGCATAGGAACAACAGCTATATAGAGACCTTAAGAAAACAAAAGAGAACTTAAAATAGATATTGAATATAGTTTTAATCGTTACCTTCATCAGCCACCGATCCCATCAATATATCAATTTTTGAATAATTGGTATTGTCTAATAGATAGGTTTCGTTTTGATTTGATGTTAAAAATGGTTGTTGATGTACAACATTTGTATGATTTGCACTTATGTACGAGTGATGTTCATGTTCGTTTAACGTTTGAAAATCCTTTTTACTTAGACAATCTAATGTTTTACTAAAATCTAATTTTTCATCGTTTTCATTCAACGTATAATAGCACTCATTATCAATAGCAACTGTTTTGAAACGTTCAATAGCTATTTTTTGGGGTATATGTGACCATATATTGAATGCAGTACCACTTTGAAATATCAAACGACGAATACGACCACGAGACAAAGATGAGTAAGCCAGAAAATGCGCATGTGGACCCCCCAAATGTAAAAATTAACATTATTAATTCTGTCTAACAGCACAGCAATATGAAAATTTCTTACCTGCTGAATGGCCACCCAACACAATTCGTTCGCGATCACCACCAATTTGATCAGCATTATCATATAGCCAATCTAACACTAATAACTGATCATAGAGGCCGAGATTTCCTTCCAAACGATCATCACCCGATGAAAGAAATCCGTAGAGATTCAAACGAAAATTAAATGTAACAACAATGACATCTCCCACTGCAGCAAAAATAGATCCGTCAAATAAATTTCCTGTTCCAATTTGACCTGAACCACCATGTATCCATATGAATATTGCTTTTCGTTGAGAGTTTGACCAGGATTCACTTGTATTGGTGGTAATGGGTAAAAAAATATTCAAATATAAACAATCTTCGTCCACCAATGATAAACTCGTAAATATTCCATAAGCCACTGTGCACAAATTCGGTGAATTGCAAGATGAACCACTTGGTTTACACACTGGACCAAAACGATCAGCTTGCAAGATTACATTTGATTCATTTCGAATAATAGGTACGGCTCGATGGAATCGTTTTGTTACTTTAGCATATTGAATACCAAGATATTGATAAATGGTTTGATTTTGATATTGAAACGTACGACCCTGATATATACCGGAACTTGTACGAATGAGAAGATGTTGTTGGTCATCAGATGAATATTGACATTTTACAATAAATAATAATTGTAATAGAATGATAAGATGTTTAAAATCGAACATAAACAAAATACACAAATAAACTTCGATTAAACTTGTCTATTGAGTATTCATCGTCTAAACGTTTACCATTTTGCTTTCTTATTTTTGCTAATTTTCTAAAAAAAATTTTTTTGCCAAAGTTATGAATTGTCAAACTGTATCTAGTAGGATGATAGATATGTTAGTTTGCTGCCTTATGTCATTAGGGCATAATATTTATTCTGACTCTTTTTTTCCAAGTAAATTTTTGATTGACAATTTGTGTATATGTTTACCATATCTCTCGTCATATTTCATCATATGGACAGAAAAATAGTTAAACTAGAAATAATGCACCCGTTTGTGCTAATTTCTCTATGCTGTATTTTTAAAAAGCTTTAGAAAGAAGGCTATATATAATTATTAGCTGAAATTGTGATACTAACTCTTATTTATTGCGTCTGGTTAAATTATGATGATCCATTAATTCTCTATTTTAATTCAAGATGACGATATTTTGCTCCTCTTTATTGTATAATATTCTAACATTAAGTTCTCTCTTTTATCTATATTAATCTAATAATAAAAGATAATCAAAGAAATAAACTCTATCAATATATAATTTACATGTCAGCCAAATATAGGATAGTGAGTTCATCTAGATCAGAGAAGATTCATTTATTCAATATTTTTTTAACAGGAAAAACGTGTTGACAAGAATAAAAATTCGCTAATAAAGTTTTTTGTTTTAACGCATAATAAACCTTAATATTCGTTTTCTTCATACTTTAGCCTTTCATTGTTATATATAAATCTGTCAAATAAATTCATTTGCAAGAAAATTATTTTAATCAAGTTTGACAAGACAATAGAGTTTTTTTTTGAATAGGATGAACTGCATCGACATATAGTTAGGAATAATTTGATCTATATAGAAATTTATCTGTGAACATTCCTTTTTTATGATGCCAGATACACGTACCATCATTGTTATTACCTAGAAATCAATTTTTACCATGTGTTTAAGAGCTTCTAATAAATATTGTATTGATGGCTACGAGCTGTGGTGAAAATTAAAGAATTTTTGCATACGAAAAATCAGTATGATATCAGTCATCATTAGTGCCTCTCGTATAAATTAGTGAATTCAAATAATAACCATCGGACGTATTGTTAGTTAATCTCTTATATCGTTACCACAACGTTATCATTTAATTGTAGTTTCTGTACAAAACTGTCCAGATTAGAAAATGTAAGATTATGAGCTGATCGTACATGGGGATACTTGCACGCAACTCTATCCACTTTTCCACGATCAGAAGTCGACAAAATCTCACTATGTGCATCTTGTAGCTCTTGTCGAGTTATACATAAATCCGTAGTTTGTCTTTCAAAATACCATGTAGAACTTGTCAAAACAGCCGTAGGACACAGAACTGATTTTTTTTCTTCTTATTGAGCATGGAAAATGTTAGATTTTATTCGTATCGAACATTTTTTAGAATTTTTTATCAATAAACCATTGAATAGAGTTCAGAAAGTTGTACATCTAACAAAAATTTTTTTTCTTCTTATTGAGCATGGAAAATGCTCAATCACAACACAATCTCTCTGTATGATAGAAGTGCGAAACTCACGAGAAAGACCAAAAAAGGGATCTTTCGCTTGTTTACAATCGTTCATTAAAATTTAGGCAAGTAAAGTCTTCCTGCTTGTCAAACTGAAACGTAAATTTTATGTGTTTTAGTCATACAAGAATGTACTCAAGAATGACAAGTTATATGTGATATCTCAGTATTTTATTACATTCTAAATGATATTTATAAGTAAGATGCACATAATTCAAAGGATGAGCACTCATTTTTTTTTCTCCACGAGTCACACGTGGTTGGATAGGGCTCGTCGAATTGAGTCGGAATATATATGTTTTGACGCTTGGAACTGGACATGGGAGGAGAAAATTTTACTTTAGCTCAAAAATCGACAATTTTACAACAAAAGTGATTTTTCGAACTCCCTTGATAGCTTATAGCTTTGCGGTTTTTTTCTTCTTATCCAACATGAAAAATGGAATAAGAAAACGTGAATTAATTCACGTTTTCTTATTCCATTTTTC